>JANHAO010028249.1:0-10669 GCA_026873985.1 Saraca asoca
AAATAAAGAAGAGATTTTTTTTTTTTTTGGTGTGGTGGGGGGGGGGGGGGGGGGGGGGGGGGGGGGGGGGAGGTTTGATAAGTAAAATGAATGTTGACAAGTATAATAAAGAGAAAAGAGAGATGAAAAGAAAAGGAAACCTAAGCCAATGCATACCTCCAGCTTTCCTTGTCCATCTACATCCAAAACATCGTCATACTGCACTTTCAACTGCCTCGGCGATGTTTTCAAGATTTTACACCTAAACCAGCATCCTCTTATGCCACTGTCTTGACAGAGAAGTTCTATGTTCTCATCAACTTTATGGGACAAATGACACTGAGGCTTAGGTCCAATAACCTTAATACCCATTGTTTTTCTTGACAGTTTTATTTTCAACGTTGGGTATGTTGGTTCACTTTTGGTCATCTGATTTCCAGAAGCAGCATTCTGCATACCAAAACAACCTTTCTCAGCTACTTGATATTCCTTAGAACTTCTCTTCCTCTTATTGCTGGGCCTTAAAGAATCATCATGAGTAAAGTCTACATTGTCTTCTTCCCTGTGAGACTTATGACCTTTAGCCTTTCTCTTGGGGGTAATAGGACTAGTCAAACCAGAGAGTATAGGTTGGCTACTATATCCACGCAATTTAGTAAGAGCAAAGGGCTTAAGCTTATTGCATTTAAACTGTCTGCAGCACATATGAATCTCAGATGAAGAGTTAGGTTGAACAGCAGCCAGGCATTTCTCATAATGCTTAGGAGTCAAAACTGTTGCTGGTCCATTGACACACTCGGCACTGATAACCTGAACATGAGGTGTGATGAAAACTTCTCCTGGCTGCAAACTCAGCTGCGGAATCATGCACATAACTTCCTGACTACGGTGAAACCATCGTACTTTCACCTTTTTCTGTCCCTTTTTGTCTTCATACATATCTTCCAAGTAACCAAGATAATGATTTCCTTCTTCTGCCATGACATATACAAAAGAATGAACCTGAAAATTGGGACCACAATTTCTTAGTATCAGAAATGTCACCAAAAAAAGTTAATGACAGCAAGAATTAGGTCTATGACTCAGGTAAGATGACGAATGAAATAATTACATATATGGTCGTCCCATTCCTGCGGAAGCTTGGGTAGTGCTTGAGCTGTTTAGCACAGAACCAGGTGGGGCCTGACCATTCTATATTTGAGCTTTGTAACTTCAATTTCCTTGAAAGCTGTGGTAAAGAGAATAAAAGACCACCAGGGGAAGGGGAGTTAGCCACAGAAAATTAGAGAGAAATAAATAAGAAAAATTGAACTTGATTTCATATTCATACCATTTTATCAGGTAAATAGTTTTTTCCAGAACTGATGCTGGAAGTTAGTACTTCAAGAGATTCTACAGCTTGCACCGAATCAGTCATCTGTACACCTGTCACACAAATATTGGGGTCACTCAAAAAATTTTCTTTCCAAGTATCAAGAAGCTCTTCAAAGAGGATTCATGAAAATTTTTGAGGGCAGGGTTATTATGATAAACTTAAAAAATAAGAGGCAAATAAATATCAGATTGACCAAATGACAAAAGGGAAAAAAAAAAAAATTGGGTATTGAAATGGAAGAATCATTGAAAAAGAGCAATAAGTCAACTTTGTTACTAAAGAGGACCAAAAGAATTTTATATTGGACTAAAAAGGAGCAAAAGAACTGTAGATTCCAAGAACCGCTGAATAAAGTGAATTTTTGTGGCATAAATAAAATGGAACAAGATTAATCCACAACTTCATCAATATTCTTCCAGCATGTTTAAGCTTAGCAATTTAGCATAGTTCTCTGGCTCTCTGCCCATGTAATGAACGCAATAGGATACAGCTACACCAGTAAGAAGTCTGCAAACCTACATTGTCTGCAGAGACACTCAAAGTTTCATGCTTTATTTCAGAAGAAAAATCTTGCCTAGAAAACAAAGGATCCCAGTTTTGACATTCACTTGCAATCTCAAACTAAAGCAGGATCTCACTCAAATTCCCTTATGCAGCATAAATCTAGCCACTGAATTAAACTGATTTGTTTCTCTCTCACCACTCGCTATCCTGTATGAATGCAACAGTCTTGGAAACAAAGAGAAAGGAAAGACCAATTTAAAAAAAAAAAAAAAAATTGGACAAAAGAAATTAATGCTAGTCATTTACTAACCAATCACGTGTCTGTTAAGCACTCTTTTCAATAAGATGGCGTTATGTTATTGTTTCTAAAACTTCTTCAAAGTAACATATCAAATGGGCTTCAAAAGACTAACCCGTCAAACATGTATGTTAAGCACTCTTTTCGATAAGATGGCGTTATGTTGTTGTTTCTAAAACTTCTTCAGAGTAACATATCAAATGGCTTCAAAAGACTAAAAAAGATACAAAACTAATCTCCTTCTCTAGACAAAAGGCATTCCTTAATTAGCAAGGGAGCCTTCATAGAATCAATTCAAGTTAGAATATCTCTCTTGCATTCTTCTTCTGCGTCTTATATGCAAATATATTTAAATAGATTCCCCAGTATGGAAATCCTGGGTAGTAGGAGTAACTATAAATTGAGTAAGTAAGCTGGTGGTTGAATTATTTACTATAGTTGAATCAACAAAAACAAACAGATTTATTATAGAAAAAGGCTGGCTGGCAACGCTTTAAATCTAAACACTAACCCTAACCTCTAACCAAAAAAATTCCTAAAAAATGAGCAACAAAGTTAAAGTTATGAATAACTAGCTCTTCCTTTAGGTTTTTCAAAAATTGTGATCGTAAGGCAGTCCAAATTTGGGTCACTCTCATAGAACCACAATATCCACTCCAAAGATTTTATCAGGATTACATCTTTAATACATGCTGTTTCAAATATCATTGAGATACTTCATAATGCACATCAAAATTACATATCCAGTAACAAAGCTATGTGAACCAATCTTTATAGTAAGCCAATCCATACAAAAGCTATATAATTCGAACAGCAAGATTCCTTGATATGCAATAGGCAATTAATCATGTAAGATGTTAATAAGAAACAAGTCATCTAGCAGAATCAAGGTAGTGGTCAGCTGAGATAATGCTTGATGACCTACCAGATAAAATTCCAATAACATTATAAATTCTGATGGATGCGATCTATATGAGTATACACAATCAACAGTATGTAAACTGTAATCAATAAAGCATTCAAAACTTCAAAAGATATCATAATGCATACTCAAATCATCTATATACTGTTGGTGATTCCTCGAGACCAGACATGTCAGCCAGTCTACCACCTCTCTTCTTGCCCTCCATTTACAAGCAGAAACAGATTCCTTGGACCCATGTGCCTGCAAAAAGTCATCTGACACAACATACATCATATGCCTTACACTCCTCTCTGTGCCAACAACAGCAAGCACTGAATCCCCGGATTCATCCTTCAAGTAAAAATGAATTACACGACTCCCCTTCTCATTACATATAATTTTCTCCTCCCACTCCACAAATACGGGAGTAGTCTCAGGCATTCTGACTAGGTTCCCCCTAATCACATTAAATGGAAAACCCCAATATAAGCTATTATTATCAGTTATCCCTTCCCTAAATCAATTGGATATTACAGGAAGAAAACCCTAAAGCTATACTCTCTTCTCAGAATCTCAACTCAACGAATTGCAGGAAGAGAGTACAGCGACCAAAAAGGGAGGGATCAGACAAGAAAACAAAGCCTGACCCTGAATTAACAATATAGATGATATGCTCTAAAGGCCAAAATTAAAGTCAAACAATGAACTTTACACAACTTAGCTTGAGAAAACCGAGAAAGTCATCGATTTTTAGAGGCAAAAACAGAAGAGTTAAACTGCATTTATCATACCATGCACCCAGAAGCAGAGTAAAGCTCCTAATATTAAACAAAAAGAGAACAACAGAAGGACAATGGAGGAAACTAAGTGGCTCCAATGGTGAAGATGACCAGGAGAAGAAAAAAAATGAAAAAAGCAAACTTTGAGAAAAAAGGTTCAAAAAGAGCGAGTGTAGAGACTACCCTTTTGTCGAAATTCAAAAGCCTAGCTAAAGAGCCGAAATGGGCATAGATTGCTGAGAGAGAAGACGCAGAGACTACATGGGAGAGGGCTGCAGAGCTTGGGGACTCATGGGCAAGCACAGACAACTGGTGGAGAAAGAGGTGACATAGAGGGTAAAAAGGGAATTATAAAAATTACGGCAGGGGATATTCAGGTACTTCACATTTGTTTATAGGAATGTTCTTTTGACACGTGGAATAAGATTTGCCTTTGGATGAAGTTTGTGATCGTTCTGATTTGACTTCTTTGATTCCTTTGCAATCAAAAGCATCAGTATCAAGATGAGGCATGACCAATTGCCAATCAAATTTGAGCTTCGGAGATATATTCTTACGACGTCGTTGAAAGCATTGCGTGCTTTTGGTAACAGATCACATGTTGATCCCCAAAGCCATAAGGTTTTCACCTACCTCCAAATATCAATTACACGCTATTTTATTTACTTATACTTTTTAAAAAACAAGATATGTATACATATTATAGCTTTTCTTACAAAGCTATAATTTTTTACTAAATACGGAATTGTTATATTTAAAATTTTATTAATGGAGCTATAAAATTTTAATTTTATGGTAAACTTTATATAGCCTTCCTATTTAAAATGGTAATCTCACATAATTTTTTAAAAGATATCATAACACTCAAAATTTTTAAAAGAAGTTCCAAAGCTGTGAGCATGAATGTAACAAAATTTCTCTCATAAAGGAGTTTCTTCTTTTTATATTTGATAAAATAAAATATTGTTTCTAAAACCTCCTAATAATTAAATAATGATATTTCTTTTATAAAGATATGAGTTTAACATTAACTAATATTAGATTAGAGGGTTGACAACGGGGTGAAGTTGGACAAATTAGCTTTCTATTTTCTCATGTATTACAATCATGGATAAAATATGTACTTATCCCATGTTTTATTATTGGAAACAAAATTCATCTCATCCCTGTATCCCATAAAACAATAATAGAATTCTATTAAGAATATTAAGAAATGCTAAAAAATAAAAAAAAATTAAGAAAATTATAAAATTTAAAATTAAGTACTATAAATTCACTTTTTACTATTAAGAAATTTGAAGCATAAGTAAAAGAAAATTATAAATTCACATATAATTAATAATTATTTTAACTTTGTATTTAAATGTATTATACATTACAAAGTAAAAATAAAATGATATTTTTAAAATCTTAGGACAAGTTAGGGTATGACAGAGTGAAAACTATGATTTTTGTCTCATTCCTAAAATTTGAAACGGAATAAACTTTTGTTTTATCTCCATCTTTACGGAATAAAAAATCTCTCCATACCTGCATCCCAACGAGGCAATCTTTGTAGGATACCTAAGTTTAGGGCTGTTGACATCGGATTTTGATATTGAGTCAAAATTTAGCCAACGAGGAAATTCTTCAAGATTTCTGACTGTGACTGGTTCGAATATAATAAATCAACAAAAATACACAGAGAAGAAGGGAATAGCTGAGAAGAAGACACAAGATTTTTAACGTGATTCGATCAAATTCGGATATCACCAGACCCTACATCCACGGTGGCATGTTATTCAGATAGTGTTTTTTTTATAAAGATACAACATTCAAGTTCTCTCTTTTTTACAGAGTTTCCTTTTTTTTTTTTTTCTATTTTAGTATCCAGAATCCTTTTCTACAGAGGGCTCCTCCCTCATATTTATAGAGGAGAGGAGGTTACAATAGTAATTTCATATGCGATAAATCTATTACATCAATATTTATTGTACAAGACAGAATTGACACAAAATATTCTTTTCCGACTACTGCAGATTGTCTTCTGTAGGCGGGTCCCAAATATTTGTTGGGTATGATATGACTTGATCTCCTATGATCTTTAGCTCAACGAGCTCTCAAGTCGCTGATCGTACCTCGCACGCCTAATCTTTCGGTCTAGAGGCGAGTTTCTTTTATGATGAGGTTGAGCTCGCTTTGTCATGCATGACCTCGAGTTGAGGTCGTCCCGCGACGCAAGATGAAGGTAGAACAATCCAAATATCCTTCGGGTTAGTGCTTTTGCCGCTCTCAGACTGTCCACAGGCTCATTCAGGACGAGTCGATTTTTACATATAATAAGGATGATTTGCAATTTTTAATACATCGGATAGAATTTTTTTTGGAAAATATAAAATATCCTTGTTTATAATTTTCAATTAAAAATTGGATTTTAATTTTGAAATGTTTAGAAAAATATATAGCTGTTTTAATGAAAAAGAAAAAAAACATATATATATATATATATATTTAATAGAGATTAGGGTTGGAGATATGATTTGGAACTTGATCATGTGAGTTAGGTGCTTTTTAAGTACTAGTTGGAATAAAGTTCATTTGGTTATCGAATTAAGAGTTACTTGAGTATCGCTTTTTAAGGGGTAAGGAATATCTTGTCTTATCAAAGTTTGACTAACTTATTTATGAGTATATAATTTTGGAGTGAACTTCCTGCCCCTTGATTAGGCTCAAAGATTTGCATATCTTCAACTTCACAAATCCATTGCTTCTCCTTATTCCTCAGGCTATTCGATTTTTAATTATTTATGCTTAAAATACTTTTTAGAAAATATTATCAATATGTTTACTATAAGATTAAAGAATTTATTATCTTTCTAAAAATTTATTCACAGTTTTATCAACTTAAACTTATCCACATGAATTAAAAAATTCAATGCTGGAATGATATACTAAAATTCATTAGTAGTACATCAAAAGAAGATTAGTTACTGTTCTTTGTGTAACTTCGAAGGAAAACACGTGGTGCATATCCCTCATGCACATTTATATTGATATTGTGAAACTCATCCCTTAATTTTAATGTGCACATTGACTATACACGTTAGGAATGTCCAGCATATTTTAACTTCTAAACATACGTTTATTGTTTTTGAAATTTCAATTTTTATAAAATTAAATAATTATTTATTTATGTCTTTATCTTATTTGAGCTTAAATTTTGATTATATAAGAATTTTAACAAAGTTAAATATATTCTAATATTTAATATTGTGATTAAATTAAATTTATATATGTTATGTATTTTAATTTATAAATATTTATATTATATAATGTTTGATTAAGGAATGATATTGTGAGAGTTTATTTTTGTAATCTTTTATAGAGGTATTTAAGATTCTATAATTAATTTTTATTTTTTTTAATTATTAAAAATTAAGAATATAATTTTTTTTGTATTTAAGATGAATATTTAAGAATTATTATATTATTTATATCCACTTTTTATTTACTTAATAGACTTTGTTTATCATCTTCATTTATAGAATAAAATAAAAATTAAATCATGTTAAATATTTATCTTTTTTAATTTTTAATTTTTTGATTTTAAATTATACCATTACATACCCTTTCGCATATTTAAAATTTTCTCAACAGTTCTTTTGTTTTAATTTTTATATTTAGTTCACATTTCTCTTAAAATTAATTATAAATAACGGAAATTAACGTGAAAAGATACAAATGAAATATAAAAAGAATCACGTGTAACATTGTTTGACTTCTCACAGGAAAAACAACTTACCGACACTATGCTGCTCTTGCCTTAAAAATTAGAAGTGCAAACTTACCAATTTTGTCAGCAACGTTGTCAAGGTATTGTGGGCCACACAAATCAGAGCCCTTCTCCACGCCCACGAGGCTTCGAAAAGATAAGGCGTGGAACAAATAGATAAGATCCCGTGCAATATCTATTTTCAACACCTTCATTTCCATCCACAAAATTGATACCAGACCCCAGCAGACATCGTAAGGTTTACTGCATACACTCTCCAGTGTAACAGCAGCAAGAAGAAAAAAGAAAGAAAGATGATAAAAACCTTCAGCCTGAGATCAGAACTTTATATTCAAAGGCCCTTTAATCCAACTTCATCTTTTTCAAACCCTCAATTATCTGTCAAACCCATCAAGATGTTGTCATATAGGAAAGAATTCAAGCATCCACCAAAATCCATTTTGCCTTCCAAATCTCCAATCACTCTGCAGCAAATAGAGCTTGAATCAAGATGCCACAAGCCCACAATGAAGATTCCAGATTCTGAAACTGGGTATTCAAGATTTGTGATAATGGGAGCTGTTTCTGTTGGGATTTTGCTGTTTCTTGCCGGGATTGATGAACAGAAGGCATTGGCTTTGGGACCTGAAGGCCCACTGGTGGAAGAGTTTTGGGACAATGTAAGGAGATATGCACTGTATGCTCTAACAGTGAGTACAGGTGCAATATACACCATATTCCAGCCTATATTGGAGTTGCTCAAGAACCCCATTTCTGCAATTCTCATTCTGGCTATTTTTGGTGGCAGTATCTACATTGTTTCCCAAGTGCTGTCCGCAATGGTTGGTGTCTCTGATTTTACTTACGATTATGGATATTAGGTAGCTAAAACTTGTACGAAGAGAAGCTTGTCTTACTCGCATATTTTCCTTAGCACAATATGGTTAGTACATTATAAGTGACAGTGAGAAAAAGCTCCTTGTTTTGTTTGGTATAATACGCTGAAACAGGTTGTGGACAACATAAACCGTTCAGCTTATCTTCTGTCTTGCCTTTTTTTGGAGTCAGAAATCCTTGCCATAGCTTTTGGAATTGAATTCTATACGACCAATCCCATGTTTTTGGTAAGACTGAAACCAATGATAACATATTTATACAACGTTATTTCTTAAAATATCCAATTTCCACTTTTTTATATCGTCAAGCTAATTGAGTAATTCAGTTAACCTCTTCTCATGAATAGCATGGATTAAGAACCTTCAGCATGTACCCGAGATTAATCATGATTTTGTATCATTATGAGCCATACCGATTTTTTGAAGGGCCTAGCCAAAATTTAATAGCCCAAAGCCCCGTCATAGTCACATTTGGAGTGATTAATAACCTCAATAGGAGGTATGCATTCAATTTTACTCTTGAAGAGGGATATGTTCATACACACAAACACATGACTGCATGAAATTGACTTCTTCCATTTCGAAGCGGTGTCTGGTAACTGACAGAAAGAGATAACGGGGTTGGGATGGGACCTGCCCCATTCTCTCTCTCTCTCCTAAATGGAACCTCCAAGTATTGATGTCATGGACTCCAGAAGCAACATAGTAAAAAAAAAAAAAATTACTTGCTTCAGAACTAAGTTGGAACTTTTGGCCCAATAGATGGCATAATTCTTGGATACATATCAAGTTATGTGATACATGATCGATCTGTGAACTGCATCAGTTTGTGATTGATTCTATTTATAATGATTAAGCATTTCTTCAAGAGATTTGAGCCTTCAATTGATTGCTTGCAGCCATGTCATAAACATAAACCGGCCTATAACTAATCATTCAGGAAAATAGAATGTTCTCTTCATCTTTCATTCTCGTAAAAAAAAAAGGCGTCAGAATATCTAGCCAATTCCCAGTCAAGTGCAGCATATTTACAGAAAAACTGAGAGATGGTGGGGGTAAGTATTGGCATACTTCTTCCGTGTGCAATGCCCCTTCCGTTGTTGACAAGGCAATCATCGTAGCCAAGTCGACGAAACAAGCCTGGATTTATCAAACGGAACCATCGACAATGAAGGTGGACATCAGAGATGCTGCAATATTCATAATTTGAACTCTGTATGAAGGAATTCCACTAGGTAGAGGGTTTACTTGGCCCTGATAAATCACTTTGTCTTCCTTTGAGCTTGTTGTTCCTATATGGTTCTCATCCAAAATGCAAACAAATATACTCTGATTGCAAAATTCTCCACCTTGAATGCCATTTAAATTTAGTGAAGCACAAGTTTAGATATGTAACATTTCATAGCAGGAGATGGCATTGCTTCCCGAGCAATTCGGTTTCCCCGAGAATTAAAGCACTCACCATCATATACACTTTACGAACGCAAAGGAATGGCTAGACTTCCACGTCCAGGAAGTTTGTCTTTCAGGGGTTTAACTGCTCGATTTAATCAATTATCATAATAAGTTTAAATCAAATTTATATTTTTGAAGATTTTCAATTACCTAATTAATTAAATAATCACCTACTTAATTATTATTATCATATTATCTTATTTTTTAAAAATAAATTGACATGTTTAATAAAAAAAATTATTTAAGAAATATTTATGATGTCTAATAACTATTTATCCAAAAAAGAGACAATATAACGATTATCAAGATTGTCACCTGTCTTGGAGGTGCACGCTCTAAAAATTCTTGATTATTAGTCTTTATGTTGAAATAATATTTTTTTACTCATATTTCTTGGAAACCATTTATCACCGAAAAAAAAATTGTGACTGTTGTAGTGTACTAATGTTTTCCCTCCATAGACACTTTTTATTGAGCTTTAAACATATAAAAAAAAGGGGTTATCAATAGTGCTGAATTATGTTGTACGAATATCGATACGCGGATACGGAGAAATACGAATATGGATACGAAAATATGACTTTTTTAAAAAATATAGGATACTAACACTTGGGGATATATGTAAATAATAAAAATATAAGTGTATATTTGTAAATATTAAAAAATATTATACTTATTTATAAATATATATATTATAATTATTATTTTTTCATATGAAAATAAGTACT
>JANHAO010028250.1:0-10659 GCA_026873985.1 Saraca asoca
CTCTTTGCATAAAAGGAAACACCTACACAATAGAAACAAGGAGTAGAAGCAGCAAGAGAGAAGATTAGAAATAAAAATAAAAGAAAGGATTTAGATTAGCTTTATTACAAAACAAACTAATATTGATGCAGAAGAGATCCCCAAATATGGCATCAAAAAAACTTGATGTATGTTTTCCACAAGCGCACGGTGTAATTGTAGTAGATACCGTTAAATATGAGTCGAATCTCACAGGGATCTCATTATCAATTACTAGAGTTTGCAATATAAGTTGTTTAAATCAAATAAGAATATCAAGGATAATAAAGAGACTAAATGAAAGAGTAGCAAATAATTAAATAGCAAAGTTCAATTATAAAAGCCTAGGATTGGGGTTTTATCACACTTATGATCTTTAACAAATTAAAATCTTTCCTATTATAATTACTTAGATAATTGAGGATGGTTTAGCTTAAGTTAATTACTAGCCTCTTTCAAGGTCTGATAATAGTACTTAAATAAACCTAATTGCCTACTTTCATGGTTCAGATTAATTTAAGCCCTTTAAGATCAATGCCAACTAATTCAATTCCTAAAGAAACTTAATCTACTTTCATAATTAAAATCTCTTTATTCAACTATTAGGTTTTTGGTGATAATCTTCTCCTTTTAGTACTTTAACTATCTACCTAAGATTCAACAAAATATTGGCCAAATACTTTATCAAGACTTAGTAGGCTTAACAGTTGAATCAATTTACACCAGGTAATCACAATAGAAAATCAATCAATATCATCAAAGAACCATAATTAGGCTATTTCCAATCCTAGAATAAAAATCTACTCAGATATGATAGAAGTAAAAACCAAATTCATTAATGTAAAGAACTGCATAATGTTTAAAACAAGATAAAAGAAGTAAAGATGAAGTTGAAAGAGAAAATCAAGATGAAAGTAAACTAGAATCCTTGCAAGAACATTAAACTAAAAGGAAATCTCAAATTCTACTCCTAAAAACTCCTAAGAATGTAAAGACCATGTAATCTATCTTAAATCTAGCTAATGACTCCATCAGCTTGCATTATATCAGCTTTTATAGCAAGATTGGAGAGGCCAAAACATGGCTGTGGTGGGTGACATAGGCTGGTTATGTTTCAGGCTGGGAGTTGCTAGTGAATGCACCAAACACGACCGTATCCTGGGATACAGCCCGGCTGTGTTCAACATTAGCTTCTTCAATTCACAATTAAGTTGATTTCTTCACATGGCTTCTTTCCTAGCTTTTCCTTAATCCTAATGTGTTTCAAACTTCTACTTTCATCCTCCATTCCAAGCCTTTTTGCTGTCCTATAAAGAGAAATACAAACCATAGTAGTACCAAAGAACAAATAGACTAAATTAAAACAAAAAGAATAGAAAAGTCACAAATTAATAATGAATCAAGAGGTAATAATTAACATAATAATAGGCATTTTACTTGTTCATCAATAAACCATAGGTAAGTTTGTGGGAAAGTTATTTTCCCATGGTAATTAAGCACAATATTAACTATAGGAAATATGTTGATTTCTAGTAGTGGATTTTTTACAACCTTCATTACAAAAAACATTCTTTCCATTATTGTTGTAACCAATAGTAAAATTAACACCAAGCAACCATTATGGTTTCTTGATTTTTATTTGAAAAGAATAAAACTCCACACTTAATCCTATCTGATACCATTAGTTTTGGATGAACTTGTTATGTTATTTTTAATAGTTTTTTCAATAATTATAATAATATTCAAGGATTTAAAAAAGATATAATTATAGAATTCTATCACTATCAAAGACAAATTTCCTAAACCTTTAGTGGAGGAGGAATTGATTGAAGAATTGCATGGTGCCAAACGCTTTATTAAGTTTGAGCTGAAATTTAGCTGTCATCAGGTTATGATGGATGGGGAAGATATACATAAGACAACCTTCAAGACATATGTTGGATATTATGACTAGCTTGTTTGTAATTTGGGTTGTCTAATGCCTTAGCAATCTTCCCATCATTAATGAATGATGTGTTTAGATTTCATTTGAGAATGTTTATTCTTGTCATCTTTGATGATAGCATGGTTTATAGTAAGACTTGGTCAGGACATCTTCAACATTTCAGGATCACTCTACAACTATTACAAGACAATCAACTATATGTTAAAGCTAGCAAATGTGCTTTTGCACACATAGAAGTGGAGTACTTGAACCATATCCTCTTTTTGAATGGGCTAGTTCCTAACCCTATGAAAATAAAAGCTATGCAATAATGGTCTCCATTTACCACACTTAAGGTCTTAAGGCTTTTTTTTTAGGCTTAATTAGGTATTCTAGGAGATTTGTGTAGAATTATGGCAAAATTGCCGAATGTCTTATCAGTTTGCTTAAAAAGGATGCATTTATATGGGGTTTAGAAGCTTAAATGTCCTTTAAAGCTCTCAAGCAAGCTATGATCAAAGCACCAATACTAGCCTTATTTTCTAAACCCTTCATCTTAGAGACAGATGCATCTAGAATTGGGATTGGGGCAATATTGATGCAAGTTAGTGGATCTATTGCCTACTTAAGTAAGGCTATGGGAAGCAAATTTTAGGCCATATCTACCTATGAGAGAGAGAGAGCTCTTTGAATTAATGTTTGCTTTAAAAAATTGGACCTTTTACTTAATGGGCCACTATTTCATCATTAAAATTGACTAGCAAGCACTAAAGTACTTGTTGGAACAACAAGTTAACAAATCCTTATAGTAATGGTGGCTAGAAAAACTCTTGGGTATGACTATGAAATTTACTATAAACAAGGCAAAGAGAACATAGTGGCAAATGCACTTTCATAAAGGGATGTAGGACCTAATTTGCTAGCCATTTCTATCATAGAGTCTAATTTACTGAAACAAATTTAGGAAAGTTGGGCATAAGACCTTGGTATTTAGAAGAAAATCTTGGAAGTACATTAACATCCTGAAACAATTCCTAAGTACCGATGGGTGCATAATCTTGTAAAAAGAAGGGGCAAAATAGAAGTTGGTAAGGACTTTCAACTTAAAATTCAAAAAATGAGCATGTTTCATAACTCTCATTGAGGTGGACACTTTGGAGCTAAATCTTAAGCCTTAGAGTTTAGGGTTTGTGCTTGGAAGCCTCTTTATAGGTGAAAGGTTTAGTAGTTGGAGTATTCATAGTAGTGTGAGTTATAAACGTAAATGATTTTTTTTTTGGTTCAGAAACACCTATCATGAATCATGTGATCATTTTATGTGGCCTAGGGAAAAGTAGATGAAGTTGAAGGCTGTTAGTATAGAAAGATCAGGTTTTAGAAGGTGGTGATGAGATATTAGAAGGAAATGATGGTGATGAAGAAGTGTTTGGATGGGAACTTAAAGAAGTGTAGATGGAGATATAAATGCAGATGTAGATTCTTGATCTTAGGAAGAATAAGATAAAATAGGATTTTTCTAGTTTGGAAAATTTGAAATAATGTGAGTATTAGATAAGGTTAAAAGTTGAAGTAGAAAAGCGATGGGTGTTGAAACCGTCAAAATTTAATATATTGAACTATCTTATTTTTGTAAGAGGGTGAATCCAGGTCAAACCCAAAGAATTGGATGATTACTTTAAGTGCTGATTGAAACAAGGGGTTTTGGACATTTGAGACGGAATTTAAAGGTACAATCCTAAAAGGCAGCATAATAATCAAATAGAATTTGAAAAGGGGAAATTCAAATAGAAAAAGAACTTCAATCTAAGAGAAATTCACATATTCAATTCTTATATTGATCATAGATACAAATTAAATTATCCCCTTTTTGATTACTTAGCTAAGAATTAATTTAAACCTAGCATTTGAATTAAATTCTTATTATTTTTCCTTGATTTTATTGATTCAAACCTAACACCCGAATCAAATCTTATTGCTAATTTGAATTGAGCTTAACACTATTCAAATTAAAAATAACACTAAGAATAGGAAGAGACTAACACTAGATAATAATCATATTCTACTATATAATCATTAAATCCATCTTACATTTTCCTTACGTGAACAATCATACTCTATTACATAATTATAATACCTAATTTCTACATTGCCAAACTAACATAACAATTATAGATTATGAAGTTTACGCTAGCAGATAATCACAATAGAGAATCAATTAATGAACCCAATCAATCAATTATCTAATTCAATCATACAATTAAAATAGAGAAATAATAAATAACTAAATTAGGAATCACTCAACAATACAAATCAATTTCATAATCACAATTGAATTGAAGCAGAATTTCACTGAAATTGAAAAAAAAAATTAACTATTTATTATAAGAAAAATAAAAATCAAAATAAAAGAAAAGAGAAAACCTAAAAGGGACTACAATTCTTGTCTTAGGAGAGCTCCTCCCTATTCACAAAGTGAAAGAAAAGAAGAATGAATCTCCAAAAGCTAGGTTTTTCTATAAGCTTGCTCTCTTCTCTACTTAAGCTACTGAATTAGTATTGATAGGGGTATAATTGGACCTTGGTGTCTTTATGAGAATTGTAACTCTACTTCTTAGAAATTTAATAACCTATAATTTTTTCAAAATGGAGGTTCCTAACCCAACATATGAGACAAAATTTGAAACAAGCTCTACAGAATAGACCAACCCATAACAGATTCTGCCTTTCAGATTCACATCCCTGTAACTCCTTTAAAACAATAGATTTTCACCTTAAGCCCTTCATGAAAGTTATAGATATGGATCTTAACTATCCAATTGGCTTAGGTGGCACCATTTGAAGGATTAAAGCTTCAAAAATAAAAAGAATACCATAACTAGTGTATGATTAGCATATCAACACTTTATTTCAATTTTTGGGCTAATTTTGACCCACTAAATGTTTGAATTGGGCTTGAGATTCTGCATAACAATGGTAGGCCTTGCTCTTGGCTTTCTGATGATATAAGAATCTTTAGAGGTCTAGATTTTAGATACAAGTAAAAGCCTGAAAAATGTCAAATTACTGAATTAATTGAAATTAGTCCTAAATCTAACCAAATTATGAAACAGTCACAAGTAATCCAATTTGCACAACAAAATAAGGAGTTATAAAATATGTGAATATTGCACTCATTATAAAGGTAAGTTTTGCAAAGAATTAGGTAAAAGAGAAGAAGATGGAGAAACAATAGAATTATGATGAAATGAAGGATACTTAATCCTCACCACAAAGTTCTTCATTGCAAATCTCTGCATGTTCAATGGAAAGAACAGTAAGACTTAATGGAAGAACTTAGATTCTCTCATATGATGACTCTTTGACATAGTAGCCTACACTCCTTCAATAACCCTTTTGTAGGTTGTCTAGTAAATCTAGCTGCAAACAATCCACAAGAGTCAAAGATTCTATTTTAGTAAAAAACAAAAGCATCAAATTTCTTCATAATGTAAAGGCTGTATTAGTACTCTTTCTCTTTTTGAATGGATTAGTTTTAGTCTAATTTTCACTTGTTGAGTAGTTATGTTTATAAGATTCTTCCTTATGGTGCTGTGCTTATCTTCATTTTGTGATTTCCATAGTCTTAATTAGAGGTCCTTAGTAATTTTTTTGAATTTGGGTTAAAGTTTACTATCTATATTTCGTTTTATTTGTCATTTGGTTTATATTTGTGACTTTCATTTGATTTTGTTCATAGTAATTGTAGTATTTTTTTTTATTTTTTGTTCTATTCTTTTATTGCCCATCAATTGCTTGATATTTGGCTTTGGTGAAGAGGAAGCTTAAGTTAAAAATTCTCGTGTTTATGTGATAAAATATGCCTATGCATGTTTAGTTTGGTAGTTGATTTGTTATCGTCAATTTAGTACCTTGTCATCATGCCTTGAATTTTGATATGTGACCTAAACCATGCAATAAAACTTTTGATGCTATACATATCCTATGTGCGGATTGATTCGGCAAATGAAAAATATGCAGGACAAGAGGATAAATCCAAATAACACTGACATATTTATCAAAATACTTTATCAAATTTCCAACAAAAATCTGATAAAGTTTCCCCTATTTTTTGGACCCTCGGCACTAGACCATTACAATAACTGAGGGCTACAGGCCCTACTTACAACCCGTATAACCAAATAAAATACAACACAAGCCTGTATATCGCAATGTACATAATTTACTCGGCGATAATCATACATATACATAGACAACTCAACTTAATCAACTACCAAAATGTTACCAACAATATACATCTATACTCTGCAAAAGAAGTTTACCTAGTCAATAAGCAGACTCAGATCTAGATGGATGGCGATAAACAGCAGAAGCGACCACAGGCTCTGAAAACATAAAAAAATTGGAATGAGTTTCTTTGAAACCAAGTGAGTGAATAATTCTCCAAGAAACAATGGTTAGTTAAAAATCATGTTCAAAGGTAGTGTATAACATTCTCATATATATATGTATACACACACATACACACACATCAGCTTGTAAACATCTTACAAATTGAAAGTTTCAGTTTATTAAGGAAATCAAATTCAATGAATATACCAATCATCAAATTAAAATAAGAAGCAAAGTAAAACATTTGAAAGAATACTCATCATAATGCAAAATAAAAGAAATCACTAAAATCTTTCTTATCTCTCAAATAATCAAATATCAAGAAAATTTAAAATTTCTAAATGTAGTTGGAATCCAGTGGCTAATTCTTAAAGGCAACCTTCCTTAATAGAAATCAATCATTGCCATTCGCCTTGTTCTTCTAATAGATATTCTCCTTTTATTTCTCCAATAGATTCAATTCTATTCATAAGTGCATTTGAGGGTTTTCCAAAAGAATTTCTATAAGATCCAAATTTTCAATATCTTTTAAGAAAGCCCAATACCAAGATTCTTTATAAAGTAAAGTTCATTCATAGATAATAAAGATCAGTTTCTTTGCAATACACATTTTTCATACTAGACAATCAATTGCCATATCTATGAGCATTTTATCAAACTTTAAGATTTCATTCTCAATAATTCATAATCTTCATTTATAGCTCATATATAACAATATTCCTAATTCATGATACTTTACAAAATTCTTCAAATACAAATTCACTTCTAATGGGTGTAAAGGTAACTTGAAATATCAAGATAGAAAAATTAGATTCTAAAGTGTAAGGAAAGATGATCAAACTCATACTACACATATATTTTACTTTCCGATGTGAGAAGCTAGTAAAATTTAAGTTACTAAAAATGTATAATGTATTATGGGTTCCAAATTTTAATGAGGAAATAATTTTTTTTTTGAACAATAACCAATAAAATAGGAGGAAATTATCCATTCACCTATGGATATCAAGATAACTTCCAATTTTTTTCTTAGACCAGAACTATATCACCAAAACCTAATAATCAAAATTCATTAACCACATCTTACAATTAGTTTCAAATTTGAAACAGGATCTCTAGCCACTTAAATCTAATATTAAAGCGAAAGAAAGTCAAATGGGAAAAGAGCTCAAATTGCACACCAATTAGTTTTGTGCTAGGGTTTCAACTTAACACCATCAATTGAGTAAGGGAAGGGAAAGGAAAGGAAGGAGATGAGTTGTCTTGCAGCAATCTAGAAAAGCCAAGCTAATAGGAAACAAAGTTGACATGATGGATTGGTCAGAGGAAGCAAGCAAGTCAAAGTAAAATAAGGCTAGTTGGAAATGCAGGCAGTTTAGGAGGTTAGGCTAATCGAAGATAGAGGCAATCTGAGAGACTAGGTTGGCCAGAGTAGAAGCAATCAAAGGAGTCTATTGGTCAGAGGAGAAGCAGGGGATAACAGAACCAATTAGCAACAGCAGAGGGCAATCAGTGCTAAGGTAGAGCGACAAGGGAGGAGATCGAAGCTAAGTAGAAGACACCAAAGTTGATGTAGAATGACTAGAGCTGGAGGAGAAACAAGGAGAAAAAGAAGAGGCTAGAAGCACGAGAGGTCAGGGGGAGAGAAAGAGGAAAGTTGTCTACGCTAGAACTAGGAAAAAGAAAGAAAATAGAAGAAAAAGAAAAAAAGAAAAGGAAAAAAAATGCCTTTTAGCCACAAAATAAGATTAAAACACTGGCTATAATAGAATTGTTTACATTATTTTTAATCGGAAGAAAATATGTTAACTATAATTTATGTACATTTAACACAATTTCACAAATACAGTACTATCCTATTTTATTTATTATTATTATTATTATCATAGTATTATTAAAGTGTCACACTTGTTATCATTTGTGAAGATAAGAACGTTTATTTCCCAAGTTCATCACTTGCAATAAATTGGAGATTGAAGTATAGAACAATTGCTTTCATAGATTTGCAGAGGAAAAACTCTAGAAGTTCAATAGATTCCTCAAAACAACAAAGTTAGTGGTCCTTTAACCTTTGAAACTTACCAATTTATCCACTCAGCCAAGCCAATTTGGGCTTTCTTCCATGTTTGAACTTGAAAGTACTTATTAGAGTATGAGTAATTATTGAATTATTGTTGAGAATATCTAATATGTTTTTTGACTAGTGCATGAAAAATAATTTAAGTTGCTACTTTTTGCATAGGACTAAGCAATCTATGGTGGTCACTTATAGCTCATATTGAACTTCAGCTACAATATAGAAAGCCTTTGATCAAACCACTAGGGACCTGTAAGTCTTAGTTTAGTGGTTCTTATACGTGAACTCATGTAACTAGGAAAATAATTAGTTGAAGTGTTCTTTTAAGCTCTATCATCCAATCTTGAAGCAGCAAGGACTTCTTAACTGTTCAATATTATTTAGGTAAATACTTACTCACTATTTGGGAACCCAACCTTTCTCTAAATGTGTTGTTGATAATTTTATTCTTGCATTAAAAGATGAGTAAATAAAAAGTGATGAAGTTCCTGGAATAGAATAGAAGGTAATGCTTTCTTCTTTTGAAAGATCTCTATGATTGTAGTGTAAGTGATAAATCTTATGGTTGCAAAATTTGTATTCACCCTTGCAACCAAATTTGAGTTCTAAGTCAATGTAATTTCAATATTTAAGCTTTACTTTAGAATTCTACATTGAAGTTCCCATATTGATATGCATGAAAAAAATGAAGATGAAGAAGCCTACAGTGAGCACTTTCCATTTCCAATTTATTTTTAAATTTACTTTAATTGCTATCATTTATTAAGGGATAGGCAGAAAGGTAGTGGCTACTAGCTAATCCTTTATTTCTACTTAATTTCTTTCTTTTCAGCTATAGTTTAACCTTCTTTTATTTTCAATAAGATTTGAAATAGGCAGAAGGGCAGTGGTACTAGCTAATTCATGGTTGAAGTATAGGCATAAAACCTGGTGTGGATTAAAAGTAGCACCACAGTGTGTAATGAAATGTTAATGGGTTATATTCATAATTTTAAAGGTTGAAGTTATAATCGGAAGAAAATAATAGTTATGGAGATTTAATAGTATTGATTTGGCCATGGACAGTAATTAATTGTTAGGCATGGACCTGAATAAAGGTTATAGGAACTTATTTTGCACACTTAGAAGTTATGCTATGCCTAGTTATAGAATATCATATTTATTACAAGATGTCTTTTCCTTTCCTCTACAGAAAAAAAATAATACAAATCATAAAAAAGGAGAGTTAGATATTTTAAAAATTCATGTACAATGTCAATCTTCGATCCTTCATGACAAGCAGGAATTGTGATCATAGACATCAAGCTGCAAAACTATTAGTTTTTAGGGGCCTTTTGGTTTATTCAAGAGAAAGGGAAAGGAATCAACAAAAGAAATCATGGAAAAAAAAAGGAATAACCCATGATCAGTTAGTCAATTATTATCAATGATCAAGATGCAAACATCAAATGTACCACCGCCAGGACCACAAACCAAAATTTTCTTCCCTCCTATTTTCTTATCCCTAAGCTCCATTAAGACGGATGAAAATTAAAAAACAAACATTGAATTTCTCCAGAAAGTGGGGAAAGCCTATCATGAGAAGTCTTAAAAAGGCCATTATTAGTGACTAGCCATGAGTGGTAGAAAAATAAAGGTGTGGTTGAGGATTAGGGTTTAGTAGAGATATGTTGGGATGCAAAATTCAAAATAGGGGAAATGAAAACCTTGAATAGTTGAGGGAATTATTCTAAATTGATTTAGGGTAAATCCATTAAGGGAATATGAGGGAAAGAGAATGGGTTTTTTCTTAACCAAACGCACATAAAAGGAATGAAAATATTTCATTCCCTTTGTGCTCTCTAATTATTCCCAACCAGAGGACCCTTGTTGTTTTCATTTGGTAATGTTCACCTGTGAAATGCTTTCATCATCATCTTTCCTAAATTTCTAGTTAATTAAAGTAGAATAACAAATATGAATATTACTACTTTCATAACATTTTTATTTTAATAACTAAAGGTAGAATAACTAAAAGTAGAAATGCTTTTCCTTGTAGTTTTTTGCCTTCCATGGAAGGTTGAGTTTGTAATCAATCTAAGGGTTGACAAACTTAGAGATTAATGTGGAGATCTTGTTCCTTCATTTTGCATTCAAATTGCTAGTCATTTCTCTCCTTTCCTCTTGTTTTTATTGTGATATCTGAATTGAATAGATTCATTTGATTTAGGTGTTAATATGATTATTGATTAATAATCACTTGTAGAAAGAG
>JANHAO010028251.1:0-10746 GCA_026873985.1 Saraca asoca
ATGGTGTGAGATGGATGCAGTATGAACTGTGTGGAGGTGAATTGTGATAGAATTTGCTTGCTGGTGTGGAAATATTATGGTTATAGTAAATCTGCTAATAGTGGAAACTTACACATGATAACTATCGGCTAAAGGAAAATTTAACAAAAGGAATGAACCAAAGTGTAGGAACAGAAGTGTGTTGATATTTAATCAAACTGCAAGCAGAATGTGTTTCTCTGTTTTATGATTTCAAGCTTCTAACGCTTGTTTTGTGATAGCGTGGTTCAAGGATTTAAATTGCCACGTGTTGCGGCCGCGATTTTGCGGATGCAATGGACACTGTAACTGCATCACATCGCAGTTGCAATTTTTTCTTCTTTTTTTTTTTTTTGAAAATCACAGATGTTACAGTGAGTTGTGGCCACAACACCACAATATTGCACACTGTTGCCGTCACAACAATTGCAATATACCGTTTTACTAAATTTTTTCACAAAATAAACATTAAAAATCTTGATACTTTAGTTACAAATAGATTTTATTTAATATGATATGATATTATAGTGAATTAAAAAATTAATATCAAATAATATAAATTAATAACTGTTTTATATGTTTTTAATAATCTGTGGGAACAAAACAAAATTTCACATTCTCAACCTACATTTTTACTTCCGTCACGTCAAACACATCACAACTGTAACCGTACGTGACCATAACCACAATTTAAAACATTGAAGTGGTTATTTAAATAAGAATTTTGCATTCATTGGTAACCATTGTATGTAATAGTTGAGCATGTTCCTTATGATAGTAAATAAAACTTTGAACTTGCCTTTGACTATATATTTTCGTAGACCATATGGATACCAAGAGCAAAAATATCAAATCTGATTTAGGTTGGCCTCTCCATTTTGTGATGTGAATAAGCACTAGGTGGCAACCTTAGTAAATGCAGGATGGACTATATTCATAGAAATCCTCGGGGCTGTTTAGCTGAAAAAAGAATGGAAGTCCTTTTGGAAAAAACTATATATGTAGGGCTTCTTAACTTTATAAATGAAGTAGCAAGTTGAACTTCCTTGTTTCTTATTTATTTCCAGCTTAATGTTTTAGCGTCAGAGGGTGAGAAAGTTTTCCCTTAAACTAAAGCCTTCATCTCTCTTCTCCTTAGAAATAGAACAACAAAAAAATAATAAACAAGATCTTCTTTTACAAATTTTATAGAATATGAGGAATAATTGATAAGTGAGGACTTTCTTTTACTAACCATATAGACCCCTGGCAGATTAAAATAAAAAAAATGAATGAACGATTTATTCTTTTATAAGTCCGAACACAGAGTTTTCAACCTTTGGAAATAGATAATTGAAATAGAACGTTGATAGTTTTCAAAAGAAATGTGAGGGTAATAGCAAAGATCACAAGTGAAAAAGAAAAACAGTAAAAAGAAAAAAAAAAGAAATTTTGGGTTTTTATATTTTTTAATTCAATTCTTATTTAATTTTCATTTTCAATTTACATCTTGACAAATTTAATTTTCTTCAACCAAGTTCTTTCAATCATTTACCTCACACCCTGTTAACTAAAGTAATGATTCAAAAATTTAAAATTTAATATGATACTCTCCAATACTCTTATGAACACTAAATATGACTTACATAATAAGATTAAGTATTTATTTGAATTAAAAAATTATATTAAATGATAAAAATAAAGAAATTAAAGTGATTATACTTATCCATACTTTTAATACTTTTGAATTAAAATCATGTATAGTTTTGCACTACAAGACAACATTTTATATATTTCCGAGGGAACTTTTTGATAGATTTTTTCTGTCAACAAATTCATCAGAAATGAGCACAAAAATCAGATAGTTACAAATTTGCGAATGATAAAAATCCTTTGGAAATTATTAACAATGGAATTATCTATTGGAATATTGGCATAACTTTTGTCATGATTATGTGCAAATTAGAGTACTTGTAATTGGTTTCACGATTTGGTCAGATTTGGAACTAATTTGAATTGATTTAGTAATTTGAGATTGTTTCAAACTTTTAGTTATATTTGAAATTCAAGACCTTATATTGGGTTGATTCTTATATCAATGGAAAGCTAAGAAAAAGTCTTACAATTGTTTTGAGAGTTTCAAGCCCAGTTTGGATGTTCAATAAGTCAAAATCAGCTTGAAATTCAAAGCAAAGTGTGGACCCCACTGATTTTGAACTAGTTATGGTATTTTTATCATATATGGAGGTCCAATTCTTCAAATAATGCAAACCAAAGCCTATTGGTTAGATAAAATCCACATTTATAGCTTTCATAAAGGGCTCAAGGTAAAATTATGCTATTTTGAGGAGTTATAGGGCTATGAACCTGAAAGGCATAATCTGTTATGGGTTAGTCTCCCTTCCATAGCCTATTTTAGGGTTTGACTCATAAGTTAGGTTAGAAACCTCCATTTTAAGCAAATTCTAGGCCATTGGATTTCCAAAAAGTAGGGTTACAACTCTCATGAAGATACCAAAGTCCAATTATACCCTTATCTAATCTAATTCAACAGCTCAAGTAGAAAAAAAAGAGCTAACAGAAAAACTAAACTAAAACACTTGGAGGGTGAATTCTTTCTATTTCCTCTAACTTTGTAAAGAAAGAGGAGCTCTCTTAGGGCAAAAACACTATCTTCTTTTAGGTCTTTTCTATTTTTTTATTTTCATTTTTAATTCTCTTGTAATAAGTAGCTGAACTCTTCTTTCAATTCAATGGAAATTTTGCTTCAATTTAATTGTGATTATGAGAACTAATTTATATTGTTGATTTATGCCCAATTTGGTTATCTATTGTTTCTCTATTTTAATTGGACAAGATGATTACCTAATAAGGCCCACTAGTTGATTGTCTATTGTAATTATTTGCTAGCTTAAACTACATAATCTATAATTATTATGATAGTTTAATGAGGTAGCAATCAGGTGTTATGATTATGCGTTGATGTCTGAATGTTCAACACCTAAGGGAAACGTAGGATGGACTAAATGACTATTCGCTAGTGTAGGATTGTTACCCAATCTTAGCTTCTTCTTATTCTTAATGCTATTGCTAATTTGATTGTGGTGTTGGGCCTAATCAAGTTAGTTAGCAATAATATTTAATTCGGGTGTTGGACTTGAATTAATAAAATTAGGGAAGAATAATAAGAATTTAATTTGAATGTTAGGCTTAAATTAATTCTTGTCTAAGTAATCAAAGAGGAGATAATACATTTTATAAGCATAATTTGTGTTAATAATATTACAAGTAATTTAGCAAGGAATTCTAGAAATAATTTTGGGAGAAAAACTTGCCCTATGTTTTAGCTATATATATAAAGGGGAAAAAAAAGTTTGTTTGTTCTAGCAAAGTTAAAAATTTGTGTACATGTTGATAATATATGTAAATTTCTATCTATTAAAGTTAATATCATTTATGTAATAATCTTAGATTTATATATATGTTGATAATTGAATCATGAAATGAATAGAAGGTTAAGAAGAAATACAAAAGTATTTATGTATAACTTATACTCAAAGGTGTAATAACATAATAACAACACAATAGAATGAATGTATTAGGCTATTGGAGATATTAGAAAGGTGTCTCATCAATCACAAACATAATAAAAATTAGGTTGTGACATATTCAAACTTAATCGCTACTTCTATTGACCTACAATTCTAGTATGATTTATCGATAGCCTATCTCGTAGGGTCGATAAAACTTACGAATTGAGTATATGTAAATGAAAGGTAACCAAAGGGTCCCATATCTTAACATAATGAGGTAGTCATTATTCATTATTTATTTGCTTGATCAAAAGGTCCCACACTCACTATATTTTGATAACCTACTATGAAATTTACCATATTGCCCCTGCTTGATAGACACTTGATGATATGATATATGATATGATAAGAAAGGAATGCAGAATCACTTAAAACATGGAATTAGGTGATAAAAATAAAAAGAACCTTACATATGCTTGTAATTCTATAAGTTTGAGTGTATGTGTGTAGGTATATATGTCTGTGTTTATATGCATTTGTGACCAAAACATTTTCTATCCAAATGAGGCTAGAAACCCTCACTTCATTATGTACCTGAGTTATATTGACCCTTTTTTTTTTATCATTTTAGTGATCGGATTTCAAGAGAATCCTGATCAAATAAGATTTACTCCTACTTAGAAGAGGTAGGAGTTATGATTCACTGTGCGGATATATCATGGTAGAGGATGTTAACAGCTAGTCAGACTGACTTTATCATGTCACGAGTCCTAGTATTTCTATTTTGAAAAGATTTTGTTTTAAATTATGAAATTACTATTAACTTGTGCATTTGAGTTTATTTTGGATTTGAATTAAGGTGTGCACATTCCATTTATTTAGAGAAAGTTTTATTTAAAGATATACTTGCATATGAGCCAAGAGCTTATGAGTTCGTGGATTGCCACTTGGTAATCCATGCCAATCACATTCCCAATTTTAAGGATGTGACAATACATAACTAGGTTATGCTACTAATCAGTCCTAAGGATCAAAATAGGTAACAATTATCACTACACTAGGGACGATGACATGTTCCACCCAGATGTGACACATCAGGGATGGTGATGTTCCATACAGATGACATGACTAGGTGCCACTAGGAGATAATGATTCATTCCATCCAAATATGACACATTGGATATTCCACTACTTCTTTTTCTTGGTATTATAATATGCTGTGAATGAGTGATAATAAAATTAAGGAAAGAACTTAGAGAAGAAATTTATCATATGAAATGCATGGTAATAGATAAACAACATATGATGAAAGAAAATGTTTTGTCATGCCATGAAAGTTTTATTATCCTAGAATTGACCAAAGGAAAATAAAGATGCTCAATTACATGATATTATAACTATGAATTTCATATGTTTCTTAATAAAGAATAAGTAAGTTGTTGTCAATGACAAACCAAGATTTGCTAGTATGAATGCATAATATATGTATTATAAATGTTTGATAAAGTTGTTACAAGTGTTGTATGCTTGTCAATGTAAATCTTATGTATATTAAGTGTATGACTAGTAATTTTTCCACCCAAACTTGATGCAAAAAATTTCTACTCAATGAGTACTCAAGTTGTACTCAGCCCTTCAATTTTAATCATGTAATGATAGGATTGGATGGTCTATCTCAAATAGTATAGATTTAAAAGATCATGTGATGAATCAGGTATATGGCTTTTGTTCGTACATTATTGATTCCAAGTACCTAGTTAGACATATCCAAGTCATGTTTCAAGTTTAGAAAAGTTATGTTTTCTGCTCTAACAAAAAAGGCACTTGAATACAATTTTTAGAAAAAACTTGCATATCATATTTTAAATGCATGCAACCACATTTATTACATTATTTTCATGATTTTCAAAGGTTAAAGGTTTTATGAAAGAATGAAAAAGCTTAGGGTTCTCAGGTAATACTTAGTGATTTGAGTCAGCCATATGCCCAATTTTGGGGATGTGACAAAAACATGCTTTTGATACCTAAAATAGCTTTTGAACAACCGTATTGTCACATCCCCACTTTCAAAGAAATGTGATTGGCATGGACCACTGAGGGGTGGCTCATGAACCCATGGTACATAACTCATAATGTAATGAAAATCTTTTATTTAAATACTTGGAAATAAATTGAAAATAAATAACAAATGTGTAACACTTTAAATCAAATTGTTCCAATAACATCTTGTGTAGCACAAATATAAAACTATGAGTAGGTTTTTAAAATAAATAGTTCATGCTTTAAATAACTAGATCAACTTGGCTTACTGCTAATGCTTTACTTTCTTCTACTCACATATTGACTTGTCTTTCCTACCCCTATACCTGATCAATATCCTCTAAGTTTTGCGTATTTGACCAAAAAAAAAAACATAAGAAGAGAAGGTTGAGTACAATCAACAATACTCAATTAAGTAAGGGTTTCCACCCTCTTTTGGGTTGAAACTTGTTTTGGCCATAAAATTAATATAACACACATATAACTATATATATATGTATGTATTTGTATTGTAAGAAATCCATTTTTGAGAAAAAGTGGGATTTATTTCTCTTTTATGAAAATATATCATTCTTGCAGTTCAAACCTCATCACATAAAATTATACTGACATCAAGGATTATTGGTAAGAGCAATGTTCTCTTATCTTTTCATGTCATTGTCCTTTAATTTGTCCTATAGGATTGTTTTGTTTCATGTTGTGCCTTAATACACTCATCTCATGACCTTTTGTCACATGAGTGACTTTTTCTCATAACCCCTTCTTGTATGGAATACCATCTATCCTATAAATCTTTATCGTACAAAAGACCTCATCTACATCTCCCAGTGCACATAAGTCCTCAAATGTCTTGTGTTAGTTAGCAAACTCATCCATCCTTTATATTTCCATATTCTAATTACACATCTCATACCATTTCATATCTCATGATAACTATTTAATAATAATTAATTAGCTAATTAATTATTTATGGTCAGACTTTTATACATTTTACCCAATTTTTGAATTTCAATCCTATGCTAAGCTATTAGTTAAGCTTACCCTCGTAATCATACATGTAATCACATAAACATACATCTCTTAGAACTTTTTTTTTTATAAGTACTAAGGCATTTATTTAATTATTCTAATCTTTCCTAACAAACAAAATATTTTTTTGGCTATTTTTCAAAATATAACTTTATACATAAAAATGAAATTAGGACAACAAGAAACCACACTCACCTTGATAGAAGAGAAATTTTATAAACCTAACTTCGGAACCTTGATCCTAGTTTACACTAGATGCCTTAACTATTGGAAAAATTGTAACAATAAGAGAGAAATGAAAACTAAGGGGAAAAATTAATCTTTTTTTAGCTAATACACCCTTGAAGAGTGCAAACCAAAACTCATTTTTGTGAGCTACTCAATTGCAAATAAGGGTTGTGAAAAACTTCATAAGGGCTGCTACTTATATAGGCATGAAAAGATGACCGGTCGATTTACCATGTTTTTACTGACTAGTCAATCACTTTCTGGTCTAATCAACAGATTAGTCTAGTTCTTGAGGCACTTCATAGCTTGAAACCTTGGCCTAACCTATTATGGAGTCCTATCTTGATCTAGGTTTTAGTTATTTACTATCTATTACATTAAGTGACTCACTTTAGTGTGAGCCTATGTAAGAAGAAGAAGAAGAAGAAGAAGAAGAAGAAGAAGAAGAAGAAGAAGAAGAAGAAGAAATTATCTTGGCATATGGAGATGTTACTAATTCTAAGTATTTAATAATTATTTAATGTATTTTATAACTAACTTTAAATTTTAGACTTAAAGGATGTAATACTCATATCTTAGCATATTTCAACATATTTTTTGTAATACTCGTAATATTCTCAGGAAACCTCACTAGTTGGTAACCTAAAAATGATTTCTACAATAAAAAAATGAATTATAATTTTTTTTATTAATGCTGTTAATTAAAATTTGTTGTTCTTAAACTGATTGGTCTTCAAAATACATTTTTTTTATTAATGGGATTGCTTTCTTGTTTCTCTCTTTAAATAGGTTGAGGTTTTAGAAATAATTAATTTGGAATCTAAATAAGTTAGTGAGTAATTTTGGTTAATTTAGATAGTGGAAGTGTTAGTTATTTTAACTAATAAGTGATTAAATTGTTTAATCAATAGTAGTATTTTTGTTTTTAGTTTAATAAATACACTTAAAGCTTATTAAATAGATTTTTATAAGAAAATCTAAGTGTGACATTACTATACTCAACTTTGTTATAGTTTATATTTAAAATGTTCTAATTAAGTCTTGGTTTTACTAAGTTCATGTGTTCGTAATATAAATTTCAATGACTAACTTTTTATAGTTTAAAAACACTTTTATTAATTTAAAATAAACATAAAGTAAAAAAGGGAAGAAACTTAAAAGCTTGAAGTGGGTTCCCCACTTCTAAACATGTGAAATGGGTCTCCACTTAACAGAGTCAAAGCTCAGTTCTTTCTTCCCATCTCTTCTTTTTGGACAAACCACACAGTAGCCAATGGTGGGTTCCTCCCCAACCATCATGCCCCACCACGCCTTGTTGCTAAACACTAGCAATTGGCATCACCAATTCTGTCTGCACCAATGAAGTTGATGAAGATTTGAAATTGATTGGAACCAGATTCATCTCAATTTAGGAACTCTAGTGTTTAGTATTTAGTGTTCTTCCTATAATTTTAGTGATAATTGCAATATTTATATATTTCATATCTCTTTTATATTTAGTCTTTTGTTATGATCATATGTAAATTGAAATACTTGTGGTTGGTTCAATGATTTGGTTAGATTTGAGACAAATTTGTATTAATTTGGTAATTTAATACTATTTCACAGTTTTAATTGTATAGAGTTTTAGGCCTCTAATTAGGTTGATTCTTGTATCATTAGAAAGATAAGAGAAAGTTTACAATTGTTATGCAAAGTTGTAAGTTCAGTTTGAAAGTTTAATGGGTCAAAAATAGCTTAGAAGTAGAAGCAGAATGTTAACCTACATATCTTGAACCAATCCTTCGAATAGTGCAAATCCAAGCTCATTAGATAGGTAAAAATCCACACTTACAACTTTCATGAAAAGCTCAAAGTGAAACTATGCTATTGTGAAAGAGTTATAAAGTTGTGAAGTTAAAAGGTAGGATTTTTTGCGAGTTGGCATGCTTTACAAAGCCTCTTTTAGGCCATTAAACTCCTAAGAAGTAGGACTACAACTCTTATGAAAACACCAAAGTCTCATTTTGCCCTTATCCAACCTAATTCAATAACCCAAGTAAAGAAGAAAAGGGCTAATAGAAAGACCAAGTTGAAACACTTGGAAGGGGGATTCTTCTTATTTTTCTAACTTTGTAAAGAGGTAGAAGCTCTACTGGGGTAAGTGATGCGGCTGTCGAGATTGATCAAATTAAAAATTTATAAAATTGAATTACCTAACTACTTATAGTATATGGCAACACCAGTTCAAACCTAAAGATCATTTGTGGGATGCTATCAATCAATTAGGAGCTAGAAATAAGGGGGGTTAGTAGAAACTAATTTAACAACTACACTAACAGAAGCTACAAAATAGAATAACAAATAAACTAACCAGCCAATGGAATTAACTAGCTTGAGATTAATGCTTCCTTAATCACTAAATATTCATTCAATTATTGTTAATCATAACAAGGATTCCTGAAATGATTAATAAGTTCAATGCAGAACTCAGTCACAAACAATCCATCAAGATCTTAATGCATTGCTTAGTTTTCCTATCCTCTTCTAAGGTAATTATCAAAATCTCAATAACTATATTAATATCTAAATTAAATGAATCTATTTAACTCAGATATCACAATAAAAATAAGAGGAAAGGATGAGAAATGACCAGCAAATTGAATGTAAAATGAAGGAGCAAGATTTCCATATTAATCTTCCAGTTTGTCAACCCCTTATGCTGATTACAACTCAGCCTTCCATGGAAGGCAAACAATACAATGAAAAAATGAAGAAAATATCCTACACTACTGCTACTGGAAAACTACTAAAACTACTCTAAAAATTACTTAAAATCTGAACTAAGAAACCTAAACAAAAAGGTCTTGCCCTGGTAGAAAGAAGGCAATTGCTGGTTAGTGGGAGCAAGTAGAAAACTAGTTTGGTTTCTTTTGCCACTACTATTGCGTGTGGTGCTCAATGCAGATTGCTTCTTCTGAATTTTATTGCTCTCCAACTGGTTGAGTATTTTCTGAATCAAAGGATGGTTAATTGGGCTCAAGATACATGCTAATTGGGGTATAAAAGTCCAATTCTATAGAGGCCCAATTTATCAACATTCTACCCTTGAATTGCAGCTCCAATTGTATGCCTAATTTGCTGGATTCAAGTCTAGAAGCCTTCATGAAAGTTGTACTCTTATGTCTTCATTTCCATTTGAGCTTAGTTTCACCTCATTTGGACTTGTATAACTCCAAATATGGCTTGTTGAATGCATAGAGGTCAGGCTGAGGCAGAATTCTAGTGTCGGCTTCAACTCCAAATTCAGATAGCCAATGGCGTGATTCAGCCTTGGAGGTCTTCATTAAAGTTGTAGAGCCATGTCTCAGCTTTCCTACAAGACAAGAATCACATCAATTGGACAATTGTAGCTCAAGTTATGATGAAAATATAGAAACTGCTCAAGATGGTAGAATTATGCAGAATTTCATATAATGCATCCAATTGACAACACACTATAATTACATGCTAACACAGCTAGAAATAAGTCATTTTAAACCTTAAAATGCTAAGTGAAAGGACAAATAAATAAGTGAAATATTTTGTTATCAGTAAGAGCATTAACTTCTTTCATGTCTTTTCCTTGTTTTATTTTCATTTTTAATTCTCTTGTAATGAGTAGCTAAACTTTTCTTTCAATTAATGGGAAATTCTACTTCAATTTAATTATGATTGTGAGACTTAAATTGTATTATTGATTTATTCCCAGTTTGGTTACCTATTGTTTCTTTATTTTAATTGCATAGAATGATTACCTAATCAGGCCCATTAATTAATTGTCTATTGTGATTATTTGCTACCTTAAATTTCATAATCTATTATTATTATTATTATTATTATTATTATTATTATTATTATTATTATTATTATTATTATTATTATTATTATTATTATTATT
>JANHAO010028252.1:0-10656 GCA_026873985.1 Saraca asoca
TATTGTAATTATTATTTTTTCATATGAAAATAAGTACTCATAATATTAAATAACAGGGTATAATAAATAATAAGCTGAAAATCGAATTTGACATGGATGTTGAAATAGAGAATGCGTATATAAACTTTTTAAAATTATGGACATGGTCCCGAAATCGAACTTAACACAGGTATCAAAATAGGGAACGGGTGTCTGAACTTTTTGAAATTACGGACACGGCCCCGACACGTTTCTTATCGGTGTCGATGAGTATCGATGTCAAAAACGTTTCTGATATGCGGACATGACTGCTATATGAAATATAGGTGCATCGTAGGATATAACTAATATTTAATGTTTAATTGAATTTTTTAAGGTTTAAAGGAACTAAAGTGGATGGTTGCCTTGCAATGATGTGCCAAGTAATGAGACAAAGATTGTTCAGAGTAATTGATAGAATGTGAAACTTTATACATAAAGGATGAAATTTTTCAATATATTTATTTATTTTATATTATATTATTTTATTATTTTCATTCTTATTCATTATTATTATAATTATTATCATTAAAAATACTATTTTATTCTTAAAATTTTAAATTATATTTTAAAAATAATTTATTTGTATTATAAATTTAAAAAAAGGACTAATAAATTGATAATAAAAATTTAAATTTAATATATATGAATTATAAGAAAGATGAATATGAATAAATAAAAAAATATAATCCATAATTATTGGACCTATTAACATATACGATTATATTAGGATTTTAAAATTTCTAATTTTATATTATTTATTATAAATTTTAAATAAAAATTAAATTAAATGAATCATAAATATCTGTGAATGAATATTTAATGATCATTTTATTAAATAAATTAATAATTTATCTATCAATTTAATCTATTAAACATTATAAACAAATTTGAATTGATGCAAACATTGTTGAATCCGTCTCACCATCCTTGGATATCTGAGATTAAATTACTTATGTAAAACAAATATTAGAGCTTTGAGCTGGCTTTGACTAATTGAATGGAAAATAACCAAACCTGGTTTGAAATACCCTTTCTCTCACAAGAAACACATGCACCGACAGTGCAAAACATGCTTGCCAGTTGATAGGGATGAATTATCTGCTTAAAATATGTTACGATGTCTGCAACATAGAAAAACAGGCAACAGTAACAACCTCTCTTAGTATAAGAACAAGGACATCACTTGAAGTCTTCTCATCATATAAAGAGGGCATTATGTAGAATGCACTCTTTTTCGTGAAAGTTGAGAGTGATTTTTAAAGAAAAATCTTTTTACTTTATCATAAATTTTAATGTGTAAGAGATTTATAACTTTTTCTCTCAGTTAAAAATTTAGGTGTAGCTTTTATTGGTGGAGTATAGTGTGTTTTCTTTCATAGCTGTTACAGAATTATAATTTTTTTACTCAAAATTATTTGATATTGTATAAGAATTATAAAAAGGGTTATGCTTAAATATATATTTTAAAATTTGAGTTTTTATTCTAGTTTAAGAAAAGTTGTAATTTTTTATATAAAATTTTATAATTTTTTTATAAAAAAATTATAAATTTATATAAATTTTATATATTATAAATACGTAAAAAAATTGTAATTCTCTCGTTTGATGTTATGTCAAAAAATTCTTTAAAATTTTTCTTATTTATATATAAAAATTACAACCTTAAATTCTTGCTCTTAAAAAAGGTATTTTAGTCAAACTCTGTTCGATGTCACGAGGGTTTGCTTGTTAATAATTGTAGGCTAATTACTACCAAGTACTAATCAAAAGATGTATTCGGAGATAATCATCTAGTGAGGTACTTAAATTTAATGATTAGGTTTTCAATAGCAATAAAGTGATAAAGCTCATGAATCATAAATATAGAACCAAATTGTTTTCCCATTGATAGGGACAAGGCGAAGAGGAGAGGTGGATTCAGTTTCAAGCTCTAAACACCAAATTTTGCTACAAGCCAGAGAAGATCAAATGTCCTACTGTAAATATATATGCATACATCTTCTAAATATCTCACATTTTCACCAATCATTAACTTCCAAAGTGTGAAAATGTTCATAACAATGTCTCAAAAGTAGAAGTCATGCATGAACTTTGAAAATATATATAATTAAATCGGTCAATTCAAGTATATATTTATACAAATTAAAATATAAAAATCAAATTTGTTATTTGAATTTTTATGAGAATTTATCACACAAAATAGTATAAGAGATTAGAGTAGAGGAATTAAAGACATGCTTATTTTTAACATAGTAAAAATTATATTTGATCAATCCACTTATCATGGTATTGGGTGAATAAAAAAAAAACCATCACACCAATTTTAATATATTGGGCTTGTATCATCTAAAACCCAAGCTTAATTATCATAAAAATAAACTTAAATATAATTTATTTTGACATTTTTATATATATTATACCTCAAATTGATTATATTTTGACATTTTTATAAATATTATAATTCAGATTTATTGTCAATTTTAAATATGATAATCCATTATGGAAAAAAATAAAATTCTACCATTCTATCCATCAAAATATAGTTTAAACTAAATATTTTAAATTTAATTTTCAATGTAGTCCTTTGTTAACCTAAAAAAAAATACTCAAAAGGAATCTTTTAATTCAATGCTTAAGTGTATAAGAGTTATGTTTAAGTTTTTTTTTTTTTTTTTTGCGTGGATATAATATTTACTTGAGAATAAAGTTAGTACAAAATTCATGTTTTATGCTTTTGGTACAGTGAGCTCCAAAACAGTACTTACCAAGTTTGAAAAAAATAGTAGAACCACCATGTCATTCGCCACGCGTCACCCTCACATAATTCACCCTCTTTGCGACTTCACTCTCTCTCCGGACTCCGCCTTCTCTGTCTTTCAGCTCGATTTCCCAACCACTCGCAATTCACAAAAACCCTCTATTTCTCTCTCGAAACTCTTTACTTCTGATTATTTCAAACTCTTCGATTCCTCCCAGGTCTTCCAGTCCCACAAACGTTACCGTTTCACCTATGCTCTGCTCGGCTCCGGCCGGCAAGTCCGGTTCCAACTGGCTCGACCGGCTCCGGTCCAACAAGGGCATCCCCACCGGCGACAACCTTGACCTCGACGCTTTCCTCGCAAGCTACTCCGATTCAGTACATTCCAACTCGGAACCAACTCAGTTGACCCCGAAGCGAGTTCGGAATCGGACCCGGATCTCCGAGATCTCCGCTGCTGATGGGGGCCCACCAATGCGCAGCGTCCTCGCCGAGCTCTTCAAAATGGGTGGTAGCTTGATTCAAAGGTCCAGGCTTTACGGGAAGAAGTGCCCTAGGAAGCAGACGAACCCCAAACTATTCGTGGCTTCTTCGGTGAGTAATAGTAGCGTCGATGATAAGGGTGGCAACGACTTTGAGCGGAAGGACGATAATGTTTCAGCTGCTACGAATTCGTCCGATAAGGATGTGCTGGAAAAGGAAGAAGAGAATTTGGATTGTGGTTATGTGGAGGAGGAGAAAGACAAGGATGGTAATGAGTTGATGGGTTTTTCGAAGAGTGAGGTAACTGTGATTGATACGAGTAGCCCAGTGTGGAAGGTTGATAAGTTGGTGTTTAGAAAGAAGAATGTGTGGAAAGTGAGAGAGAAGAAAGGGAAGTCCAAGACTTTCGGGAAGAAGAAGAGGAAAGGAGGTTTTGGGTTGGATAATAGTAATGTTGAGATGAAAAGACCGAAGCTTCCAGAATCTCAATTTAGGTCCTCCTTGGAAGTCAATGGGGAAGAGTTTATAACGGCATCTACCCAAGTATGTAGCGCATATCCAATTTCTATATTTTCCTTTAATCTTTATCATATGATGATATTGTGGTCTAAACTTGGAAACTTATTCACAGCTATTACCGATTGTGTTGTAAAGTGTAGAATATTTACTGATGCGCGCATATTTGAAGTAGATTACACGAGGACTGCTGACAGTCTGTTTCTGAATCAACATAATTGTTTTGGTTGTTATGGAATGTTAACGGTCTTCGTTGCATTATTGCATGTTTAGAAGATGATAATGCTTCTATATTTTATGTTGGTTTTGAAAGATTACTCGCTTTGCTATTGAAAAGTGTGCTAGTTACTTCTTAGAATGAAGTCAATATGTGTTTACGATGACTTCTGCATCTTAGAATAGGCTTCACTTGATCAGAGTGATAACGGGGGTTATCTTACTGTGCAACTTGGGATTGTTCCTTTCCCCTTGTGGTTATTGCACGGGATCTCATTCACAATGCCATTATCCCTAACAAGCCGTTCTGTATCACGTACATTTTCCCTTTTATGTTTGTTTTACATATTTTCAGTTTTTCTGTTTTGGATTCTGGTCTCGAACTTGATGCCCTTTAAGAAATCCCACGCTATGGTTTCTGTGATGTAATATTGCTGTTATTAAGATCCAAAACTGGCAACCCTTCTCTTTATAGCTTATTGCCTCCTGCCTCTCCCGTGGATTGTGCATTTATTTAATTGGATTCATTTAAGTGTTCACCAATTTGAAGTTTGCATCTTTGGTTTGACTTAAAAACTGCTAATATCTAAGTATCATGATGGTGATCTTTTGTAAGATTTATATTCAAGTTGACACCTCTTTCCTCTTAACGTTTACAATGATAGGTTTTAAAGATGACTAGTATTATATCTTACATTCTGGTTTGCAGTGTTATTGCTCTGCCCGGTCTAGTCTTGAAAAAGGACACTTATATTTAAGCCTCATTTAAGAGCATTTTGCATGCTCGCGTGTCATTTTTTTCCTATTAATGAAGTCCACTATACAATGTTAGCTATGACTACTGGGGTTTAATATTAAATCAGAAGTTGCTAACTAATTCTGTGTGACCTATAGAGGCTTGTGATGTTAGCAAAGGTAATTATACTTCTGCAACATTTTCGTAGAATTTTTACAGCTATTTGGGTGCACATCGAACTTGTGACTTATGAGCCAAAACTATGTATTGAAGCATGTGATGTTAAATAAGATTCTAAAAACGCTCTTATGTCCCATTGAGTCAGAGTCCTCCTTTTAGGGTAGGTAAGTGTCCTCCTGTTCATACCCTCCTATTTGCTGGAACAAGTTATTGCAAGTGAGACTTCTATTAGATCAGAGATTGGTAACTATGAGTCTATTTGAATCATTGTGCTGATTAGCAAATATAATTCTAATACATATTAGATCATGTGATGCTGAGGTTCTGCTTCATACGATGTAACCTAACTCTTGCATATGTCCTAAAATTTGTTTTTTTCCCTTTACAACGATATGTGCAATTTATCATTATTTTCTCTGGAGTTAATTTATATCTTATCATAATTTTTTAATCTTGAGCCCAAACCTTTATGTTGCAGTTTTGTCTGGATTATTTTTGTGTTTCAAGAACTACTTCTACTTGGAATTTGTTCTATTACTTGCTGAATTGCCCTCTTTTCAGCCTCTTATTGAGGAGCTATTCATAAGATTTTTTTTCTTCTCTCAATCTAGAGCTAATGGGAAGCTATCTAGCAGTTGGCTTGAGTAATTTTATCTCAGCTGAATCATGTTGCTTGTCCAATTGAGAAGTTAGCAACCGCATATAATATGCAGAGGGGTTTAACCCTTACTATAAGCCACATAATATGTAAAACTACTCTTTTATTTTAGTGGGTCAATGCATAACGCAATATCCTCCTTTTCAGGACAAGGCATGCTGCAAAAATATACATGAAATTACAGGCCTATCGCTAAGTGTTTTCTTTTTTCTTCTGCTTCCATGTTCAGGTACAGAATACTCGGCATGAGAGGCAAGAAAGCTGGAAAGACACACTAGATGATCTAAGGCTTCCTCCCAGAAAGAGGCAAGTGTTTTAGATGCTGTTTGTTGTTGCCAGTCCTTTTTCTTATGCTTTTAATATAAATTCCAGCAACCCTTTCTGTTTTGAATTGACTGGAATTATACCATGATGCATTGCAGGTTTCCTTTTTCCAGGTCACCCAGAAAATCCAGAAAGGAAGCTCATTTGTCATTCAAATAAAAGCCATTCCTATATAAAAGAGAAAAGGAACATGAACAAAGCTGAATAAAGGCCCAGAGAGTGAAAAATAAATCCAAGTCTGGATGAATCATTGACTTGGAAATCTAAATTGGTTGCACAGCCTTCTCTTTGGTGCTATTTCATGGTGGCACTATGGATCTCTTATTGGCAATTCACCAATTTAGAAGTGCATTTCCTCGGCCGAAGAGCTTGTTTACGTTCGAGGCTTCACATCTCTTGTATTACCACTGTACCTACACATTTCTAAGTAAATGTCGTTGATTTACTATACATGACTCTGACATTCTTTTTTTACAATATACATGATGCTTTAAGTTGTTTTACTTTATTTCCTCATCTCCTTATTAGTATCTTGAATTGGAGTTTAATGGAAGCTCTTATTTGGTGATCTGAAGGCCAGTTTGCAAAAAGTTGATCAATTGATACATAACGTCTTTCTCAGATAATAGTCACCATTAAAAGAAATCTACATTTCAAAATCAGATTTATATTGTTAACTCATCTCTTATTATAATCTTGGCTCCCCCTTTTTATCATTTTTATTAGTTTTCTACTTATTATTAAATCATAATTTTAGTTGCAGAAGATATAAAAATGTAAATCGTTTGATAGAAGCACGTTATTGTCAGGTGAGTGTAAAGATAGAGAGGAGGAGAATTTGACAATGCTGTTTCCTTGTTCAGGATTTGGAGAGCATGTAAGAGGTCCAGATCCAGATGTGGCTAATAATGAATTCCATTGAATGAGATTAACACTAGACCTTCACAAAAATGGTAACTTTACGCACTGAGTTCGCATTCACCTACTATCTTTCTCATTCTCCTTATTGTATGAGTAATGCCTTAAGTTACCCATCAATTCTCTATTGCACCACTTTCATATTTTTATTCTCAGAGGTTACTCTCTGTCATTAAGTATGATAAAATATCAAGGGGTGAGTTCAAATTATTATTAAACAATGAATCTTTCTAAAGTGTCATGCATATTTTATTCAAATGCTTCTGTAGAGCTTGCTGTCCAATTGAGGATTGCAATAATAAGTAACGTAGTGCATCAGGAAAATAGTGACCAGAGCCAAGTGTGTTATCTTCCAACTATTCTGCTGAGTTTGTGGGGATGAAAGCTGCCTGATGTTTTGTATTATTATCTCTACAAATTGAGTGGTCATTTTGGAAAAGGATTGGTGGGCCCATAATATTTAGTGCATTGCTTTTGGTTGGTTTTATACTATTATATGTTTACAACAGCCCAAACAAACATGCATATTAGCTTGAGTGCATGAATAAATGGAAAGGAATAGGAAAAATGAGAATTTGTGCAACTATTCCAAAATTTTAGTACATACAACAACGCTAAAGCTTATACGGAATAGGAAATTAAATGTGACAACTTAATATCATTTGAAATATCTTTTCAAGAACAAAAGCAACTATGATCACCCGTTTCAGATTTGTAAGACAGATAATTGACTCGAATGTAATTATGGCTAACTTTTATATTCAATTAAGAGCAAAGCAATTAGAAAGCAAGACGTACGAAGTGGGACAAAACAGAACATGAAAACCAAAGAAATTAACAAATGTGTAGATTGCATTGTTAGAGGAAAAGGTGAATAGCTTGTAATACAAATGTATAATATTTGAAAACTGTGTAAACTTAATGCCAAAGTCACCATCAATGTTGTCTATACACTTCCTGGCCCCAAAGAAGTTTCTATCAGTATCGCAAACCATTTACAAGCTCTTGAGTACTTGTGAGAATATATATATATATATATATATATATATTTACATGAGTAGTGATATTCATTCCATCAGGGAGGGTTCTTTAGCGGGTTCTATTATGACTACTGGCTCCAATTTTTCAGCTTCACCAACTCTTTCAGGTATGATGAGTCCATAACCTCCGGCCTTTCTTTTGTATGTTATATTAATCTCCCCTGAAGCCAAGGAAATAAGTTTAGTTCCCAAAAATTTAGATAACTGGTACTGTAGAAACTAAAAGCAATGCCAAAAGACGGATATTTACCAGTTTCTTCATTTCTGAAACCCTAGAAGTCATGATATTAATCTCTAATGCTTAGATATTTTTGTCAGATGCTTCCTGACACTCAAAACACATAAATGAAAAAAATATCTAACACCTAAAAGTATTCGAAATTAACACTTGACACTTGTAAAGTGCCTTTCAAAAGTGATTTAACACGTACTAAACATATACAAATATACTAATAACTAAGTATTAACATGATTTTTTATACATATATTTATGTTAGCGTTGTGTTCTTATGTTTTTAGATTTCGCCATGTCCCATGCATAGAATGAAGCCAAACAAGTAATTAACTATACTTCTACCAACCTCCTGAATAAATTCTTCCTCCTCTTCTGCAGGTATCTCTGTCTCACGCTGGGGCACTTGGGTTACCGGCTCCCTAACCTTCAACCTATTGAAGCCCTTCATGTGGCGACCATGATCTAATTCCTTTTCCTTTATATATCTTCCTCAGCTTTCTCTGAATAATTGAAGACACCAAATCTATACTCCCATAAAGAGTGTCTGATTCTTCCTCGGCCCTCACCACTCCATGCTTCTTTGTATACAATGTCACCTAATGATGCAAAACTCCCACAAATCAATTGCCAAAGTTGCCTACAATAGTTCCAGATAACCTAAATTCAAATGCAAGTAGAATTAACTTACCTCACATTTTCTGGTTCTGGGTCCTCTTCCAAACTCCCCTCCACCTCGAATTGATAATCTCACATCAACCTCTCTAACTAAGTGAGTATGCTTCTGAACTGCCTTCCCTACCTTCTCTTCCACTTGCTGCTTTACCGTATCAGTCAACTGAACAAAATCACAGACAAAATACTCAGTACTCACTAAGCTCCCTTCAAGCACAATCAAAGCATAAACAAAGATATCAATATATAATAATGAATTGGAAGATGCAGAACAATTTCAGCTGAAGAAAGAGATTTCACATATACCTCCAAATTCTTTCCCTGTATGATCAATTTGACTGAAGAGAGTGGTCCGTCCCATGTCATACGAACAACGAGTGAAGTGCCGCGGTTACTTCTAGGAGTAATAGTAGTACATTTGAGCTTGTCGGATGAATTTAAGAAAGTGGATTTGTAGGATAAAGTTTTTAACTTTGCTGATGAAATGAAAAAATTAGTTGAAGTTAGCAGACAAAAAGTAGTAGTGGAAGAAGAACTCGAGCAAGAGGATGGTGATGATCGGAGATACGGGGTGCGAACAGTGGATTGAAAGGAAACCAAAGTCGCCATTGACCAGGAATCAATTCGTGTTGCGATAGTGGGTTGTTTGGACGAAGAGAAAATACGCGAAAATGAGAGGGAAAGGAATAGAGGTCGTGGAAGAGGGGGACACTGACAGATGATGACAGCATTGAAGATGCAGTGTCTCTTTCTTGGATGAATATCCAGTGTCAGACGTGGCCAATCCCACCTATGGTATCCAAAAAATTATTCTAAAAATCTAGTCTCTGCGGTTCGTTAGATAACAGGGTGAAATCATTTCGGTGCGGTCAACAGACAGCATGGACCATTTTTCATGGAGTCCCGTATCTGCAATCGCTGGTACTCTCTGGGATCATAATACTACTCCTCAATGGACTCGATTCTTTCAGTAATTTAACAACAATGTGCTTTCTTCTGGTCAGTGGCCACACATAGAAGATAACAATGTTTAAAGTACTTTTCAGATAATATTTTAGTCAAACATAGTATAATCCAATTTGAATTTTATTTTTTCTTTTAACGGCTAGTATTGAACCAATTAAAAATTAAACTTTTAGTCTTTATAATTTATTTTAATATATAATTTTGTCTTCATACTTTGTTTCTTTGTTATTACCTAATAAGTTATTTTGATTTGTAACTAGTTTTCTATATTTATTAATTTAAATATTTCCGTTTGTAATTATTTGATATAGATAATATTTATGAATTTATATAATTATATGATGACATAATAATAAAGAACAATTGAATGGAATAATAAATTGTTACAGTTTGAAGAAAATATTAAAAATTATAATAATATTGGATCTATTAAAAAATGCATAAATAAAAAAATCTTTATTATATAGGACAATTATAAATTTAATTTTCTAAATTAAGTATGGCAAGAAACTAATCACAAATAATAATATTATAAAAATAAAAAATATAAAATTGAAATTATAAATTAAAACAAATTATAAGAATTGAAGTTGAACGTAACCTTTGTTTTATTTTCTTAATTGAGCCATTTATACTGCTATGCTAGCTCATTCAAAGTTCTGGCAGGGGATATTATACTTTTAACACCCCCAAAGTATGAGGATTTGGATTCTCTGCTGCACGGCAAAAGGCAGCGTTTTGCTGACTATTTGTTATCTTCCTTCCCTATTTGTTACCTCCTTTCTCTTTTATTTTCTTTTTCTCTTCCTTACTATTATTCACTAATATGTTTTATTATTCATTACAATAAAATAATATTAAAAAAATTAATGATTTCCTATAAAAAAAATTGATACTTTTTCAATTAATTTGTTATATGATTGTTAAAAAAAT
>JANHAO010028253.1:0-10653 GCA_026873985.1 Saraca asoca
AAGATTTCCATTGTTCAACAAAATAGTAAATGACAAGAGAAAAGAAAGAAAAGGTAAGAAAGAAGCCCAAATCTGAAGATCTTCTTAGCTTCCTTTCCTTCCCCTGCTACTATCTCTGATTTATGGCTGTTGTCCCTAGTTTTTGCTCTCCTCTCATCTAGGTTTTTAGCACCCAAAAATGGTAGAGAATGAATGTCCTCACGTGAATATGATACTACCTTTTGGTCTTTCTTTTTCTGGTTTGCTAATGCAGCCCTCACGCCCCTTCAACATAAAAAATGGCAACAACCATTTAGCTTCCTCCAGCAAAGCAACGTGATATACACACCGCTGCTGGCTGCCTTAAATTTTTTTTGTTTTGCTGATGCTCTTCATGCTAGCTTATCTATTTCTCTGCTATTTTGTTTGTAGCATCCAAAAATGGGCTGCATATGAATTTTTTCATGCAATACTTGCTGCTCTACACTAGCCTATGCTTTCCTTTAGGTTTTCAGCCACAAAAATGGGCTAAACATGTCCCAAATTCCTCTGCTAACCTATTCCCTTGCTGCCTCCACTGGAGTGACATGTTTGGGGCACCAAAAATGGGCTGGAAAATTGCTCAAGACCAGCTAATGTGTTTCCTTTTTTTTGCTCCATTGGAGTGACATTTTTGGGCATTAAAATGGGCTGAATATGTTGCTGACTTGCCACATTTTCTGCTACCATTTTCTCAGCATTTTTACCCTCCAAAAATGAGGCTGGTCCTCAATAAAAGAAGGTGAAATTACAATAGTAAAAATTTGGTTGCTGTGACAACTGACTTTCTCTTCAACTTCTAGCATTTTTCCTTAAACATCAGCAAACAAACAATATCAATTCAACTGAATTCCTCCATTAATAAATCCAAAATTTTCATAAACAAAACAACAACACCACTTTAAACAAAATAAGAAAAATAACTAATAACACATATTGATTTATAAAAAATCACTCTCAAACTTCAACAATTTTAGTTTAGAAATTATCAAGATAACTCTATTTTCATAGAGTTATCATATGTAGGCTTCTTTTGAGAGATTACTAGAGTAATCCTAATCAGCCTCAGGAGGGACATTTGTGGATGAGTCCCTCTTATTTTTCCAGGCTACTAGTGGGAAAAATAAGAACCACAAGGCATTTAGTTTTTAATCAGAGATGGCCCACTATGCATCCTCGGGTCCTAGGTCTGCATCTGGGTCACAAACATATGTCACCCAGCATGACTCTTTGATCAACCTTCAACTACAGGATCATATTAGACAGCTAGAGACCCAAATGTCAGATGTCGTCTCTCTTGTCATGAGTGAGTTGACTGCACTTAAGCAGCAATTCAGTTCCATCACTGGCCAACTTTCTTCTGTATCTCCGCATTCCTCTCAGACTCACTCGGTTCCTGCCCCTACAATTGATGAGGATGAGGAGCAGTTGCCAGATGACACTTATGATGCCTTAGGGGATGAGTGACTTAGATCTTTCACAATATTATATTTAGGATTTTCTCTCATATTAGATATTACTTGTTGTTACTGTTGACATTGTTACATTTAGATTTTCTTTATTATATATTATATGGATTTTCTCTTATTAGATATTACTTGTTGTTTACTGCGATTTTTCTTTGTTCCTTGTGTTGTTTTGTTGAATTGGGTAGTATATAAAACAAAAAAGTGAGTAAGAATTTTTTTTATTTCCAACAGAACTTCCAATGGATACTGATCCATTGGAACATTTTTCAGACTATTAAAAAATTAAAAAAATAAAATAAATTCATATTCTAATGGATATTCCAATAGACAGAATTTGTGGGAATATGATTCCAACGGACCTACCCATTGGAATATCTCTTAGAGTGGATAAAAATAAATAAAACAAAAAAAAAACTAAATTACTACTCCAATGGATTTGGTCCGTTGGAATTCTATTCCAATGGACATATCCATTGGAAAATCCATTGAAAGAACTCATTGAACAAATTTTATGAATGGATATTCTAACAAACGTTGTCTGTTGGAATTTTCATTGGAGTGAGAAATTCGTTGGAATGAGACGTTGGAATTGGCCATTTCAATGAGCTATATTCCAACGGACTAATTTTTGTTGGAATGGCCAATTCCAATGGATTTTGTCCGTTGCAATTTCCTAAAATTCTTGTAGTGAGTCTGCAGAAGACTAAACTATCAAATACATTTATTACTTAATGTGACAGATTTATAATTTAGTAAATTACATTTGTAACCTCCCAGCCTCCATAAAAAGGGGAGGAATAGATATAATAGGTATCCTGGAAAAAATATATTGTAACTCTGCCAAACTTTCACTACAGTAATACAATCTACTGTGGATGTAGGAATCCAAACAAAGGATTTTTACCAGCCATGTTAAAAACCTTCTATTGTCTTCTCCTTGTTCTTCCTCTTCCTCCTTTGCCTTCTGCATTTGTTTGATACATACTCAATTGGATTGTAGTTTAAGGTTTTAAGAACTCATATAGTTGATTGAGATTTTGGGCTTACCAAATTTCATTATCAATATTTTGGCGCTAGAGGAAGGGCCTCATCTATAATCTGGTTGCATTTTCTACCCAGCTACAATGGCTAGAGGAAGAACAATTAGCAGTTCAAGCACTCTGGTTAACTAGCCGACAGACACTCCCACTATTGATATCACTACTAGTTTGCCTCCTGAAACTCACCGCTAGCCTACTGCTGCTCCTGGACCGATGAGGTGCAAACACATCCCCAACCTTAGCAAACGTTAGAGGATACAATGACAGAGTTGACTGAGGTGGTTAGAGTGACGGCGCAGGCACAAACCTTGGGCATGCAAAAGAGAGTTAAGATTGCTACCTAACTCCAACAATTGCGTGAGGAAGCTCAAAAGGAAAGGTTATATAGACAAACGTATCGACACACTGATTCAACTCGCTCTACCAATCAATGAACGAAATCAGGAGTCTGCCAAACACATGAGAACCATGGTAGTCAATGACATGAGAGGTCGTAATGAACCCGAAAGCTTGAACAAGACCGACCAGGGGCACACCTCAGGTCACTACTCCCACGACCAACAAAGAAGCTAACAATCTTCCAACCAATGTTTTGCAGCGTAGGACCTGATGGCAAAAGAGTTGTTTCAAAAGGTGAACCAATTGGAGGAATGTCTTCAAGCTCTGAATGATCAAGATCGTTACGAGGAGAGGTCATCATTCTCCAAAGAAATTGAAATAGAGCCCTTCCCTCACAAACTTAAAATCCCCACAATTCCACCATATGACAGGGATAGTGATCCATTTGACCACCTAGACGTATTTAATTCCAGATGAATCTTCAAAAAAGTAACCTTCTAGTTAAATGCCATGTCTTCTCGGCTACACTAGGAGACATACCTCGAGTGTGGTTTAGAAGTCTCTCGGCTCGTAGCATTGGTAGCTAGGAAGAGTGTCAAAGGAAATTCACTAACCAATACCGAGCACTAAAGAGGCTGTTTGCACCACCTTGCCACCTTGCAATGGTCTTCTAGCATAAGCATGACTTGCTTAAAGATTACATAGCTAGATTCAGGCATGAGGCCAATTCCTTGGAAAATCCCTTACAAGAAAATATCTTGACAGCGATCTCCACAAGGCTCCACAAAGATGGAAAGCTATATAAAAGCCTATACGAGTCCCTAGTAAGAGATCTAGTTAAATTCTATGACTGAGCTGCCAAATAGATTAGGTGAAAGGAGACCTTTGGCACAAAGGAGTCCAAGCAAAAGGACAAGGTCAATAGCTCCACTCAAAGCAAGGAGAGGAGTGATGAGAGTCAGAACAATGACTCCAACAACCAACTCACAAAGAGGGTTAGGAATGTGCGACCTTAACATCAAGGTTGCCACGAGAACTACAGCATTCTATTTGACACCCAAGATAAGATTTTCACAATAGAGAGAGGTAGGCAAGACTTTGGGAAGCCCAAGCCCTATGGACTTCCAGTAGACTCAGGAACAACAAAGATAAGTTTTGTACCTACCACAACGAGGTCAGACATAACACCTCGGAATGTTGGGCACTCAGGGATGCTATAAAGGACTTCATCAAAAGAGGTTGCTTGCAAGATTACGTGGTCCAACCCTCCGAACAGCGACCTCAGCAACCTCAGTGAATCGTAGATCAAGAGTAGGGGCCCTCAATTAGAACCATATTCTAACCTTGTAATGTTGTTCAAAAGTCAATGAAAGTGCCTCAAATATTTCTGTCTGATAATCTTCAGCAAAACATTTTGCAAGAACAAAGTTATTCTGTGTTAACAAAAGTCAAATTCGACATCATTGCTAACTTTTCAGCTGAGGCATCTCGTGTGCTAGATTTGTTGCTAGCTTATCAGCTAAGGCGCGGAGGTACTAAAATATACTCATTCCAGCAAAAGGTATAAGCTTGTTGAGGCATGAAGACTCTAAAACAAACTCATTCCGGCAAAAGCTATAAGTTCACTGAGGCATGGAGGCACTAAAATAAACTCATTACCTGTCCAAAGATTGTTGTTTCACTAAACAACGGGATTGCTAAAAAGAGCACATTCTTGCTACCTACCTGAGTAACAAGATCACTGGTAGAGTCAAACTCATACTGCCCACTGAGCAACAAGATTGTTATGGTGTGATCTGCCAAGCGCAGCTCTTATGCACCCAGCCAGGGCACTCTACTCATTACTGGCTAAGATGCTCCGAACATCCAACACAACATTCAAGAGTCAAAAAGAAAACATGGTTGCCACACCAACGGCTGAGAAAAAATGTACAATAAAAGATTGCAAGTGAAGACCTTCACCAGCAAACTACAACTCCCAGTCCACGAAGTAAACTGAGAGTTGGGGGGCTAATGCTATGGGTATTTTTAGGTATCATGCAAAATGGGCTACCAAATGCCCAATAGGAGATGAGTCCAACTGAAGAAATCTCAGCTCACTTGGAGGTCAAGGTCACTGAGCATAAGCTCCAAATGACTAGTCGCGAGCTCGGAGTAAATGATGAAGAATGAGTCCAAGGCAGTAGCCCTGACTCACTAGAGATGAGCCCCAACTCGCATCGCCAACGGGACCACCTTGCGCAAGCTCGAGATCGCTAAATATCAGCTTGATATCAAAGGTCAGTAACAACCCCAAGACAAGAGCTCTAGCTCACGGGATGAAGTATATCTCCTAGCTAGAAGCCTGCCAAGATTAAATCTGAAGCATACTTCCATTTACAGACCCAACTTGCAGGGCCAACATGCAAAAAGTAGCTTACAAGGGCCCACTCATAGAATGTAGTTTGCAGAAGCCAATCTGTAGAAGTCTAAACTGTCAAATACATTTATTACTTGATGTAACAGATTTACAATTTGATAAATTACATTATAACCTCTTAGCCTCTATAAAAGGGGAAGGAACATATACAATAGGTAGCCTGGAAAAAACATATTGTAACTCTGCCAAACTTTCACTACAAAAATACAATCTATTGTGGACGTAGGAATCCAAACAAGATTTTAGCAAGCCATGTTAAAAACCTTGTACTGTCTTCTCCTTGTTCTTCCTCTTCCTCCTTTGCCTTCTGCATTTGTCTAATACATACTCAAGTGGATTGTGGTTTGGAGTTTTAAGAACTTATCTGATTCACTGAGATTTGGATTTATCAAAATTCACCATAAATAAGTAACGATACTCAAACTGCAATATAAGTTTGATTTTATATAAATATTTGATTCCACTTGAATATAAGTTTGATTTTATATAAACTACTAGGTATGGTCAAATGATGAAATATAGAAATAATATGCCGGAAATCTTTGATTCGAATTTTTTCACTGTCAATGTACAGAAGTTTGACAGAAATGGCGGAGAGAACTTTAGAAAAAGTCAAAATATATACTTTAGCAAAAGCAGAGTGGTCTACATGTGACTATTTTTGTCTCTTACAATTATTGTAAGAACAGTGATAAGAACAATGCATCTTTATGTCGATTTCAATTTCATGGAACTCATTTTCAATTTTGCAAATCAAATATGAATCTCCAAAAGATAATTTGCGCGCAAGGCCGAAGTTAGATCTCTAGTAGCTTTTCATCCGTTTGTTCTGCAGTTCATCGTAGGACTCTTCTAATCATATAGTCCACAGGTAAGATAACCCAAAATCTATTGCATGCATGAAATGAAGGAAAAGACACAGAATGAAGAAAGAAAACAAGTGTCAGAAAGCAAAACATGCTCTTCAAATATTAAAATATGGTTTTAAATTATTGATAAGCATCTGTACTTTTTTTTTATATAAATTAACATTTTATGCGTTTGTACACATTGTGACTTAGATCCCTACAAGGTTTAGTCCAAGATGATCCATCACTCATTATATTTAATAAAATCTTATTTAAATTAATTTTACTTTTTCACTTTTAAATTGATATGACTTACCCCGTGGATTGATTATTTCAATTCTACTAATTATATATACATGTAATGCATTTATCGTTTTCCCGCATTCAATCCTTTGGTAAAAGATAAATGGAAATGCATGATCGGTTAATTATTAGACTTCAATTTATCTCTGGTATATTCTGATATTTTTGAAAGAAATAGATATGTAGTTTTATTTAATGGGCTTTTTAAAGAATATTCTGGAACATATAAGTATTATTCTCAGATTAGCGAGTGAGACATCACTTCTGTAATATTATTATACAAATTTATTTAAGCATTAAAAAAAAACTTTTGATGGAGCCAAAATATGAGAGAGTGGGTTTAATTCATCCCACTGACTTTTTCAAATTCTATATAAAATGTGAATTTCCTTTTAGTTTAAATTTGATTTAATGACAATGTTAAACTTTTATATTTTTATCCGAATCATTAGTTTTTCAACTATTTTTAACGGTCACAAACCGATTCCAAATTTAGAGGTAAATCCAAGAATGCACCTCTTACGCTTGTTTGAAGCATACAGTCAATATCGATTCTACAATAGATCGAAAACAAGAGTAACTAACTGGGATCATTAATGTTTTGTTTAAAATCAATTTTTTTTATATTGATTTCAATTCATTTATAAAATGAATTCTATTGTTGATAATTATGTGAAAAAGAATGATTTAATCTAGCTGCAAATGAATATTTTGTTTGATACATATAGAAAAATGCATGAATTTTAATTAAAAATAGATTTTAATGATATCATGATAAATAAAATGTTAGTATAAAAGTAAATTTTTTTTTTATATAATATGTGTTTTAAGTCAAATAAAATGAATTCTAGTAAAATTATTAATAAATTTGATGGATTTTCGTAATGGTACAAATGTAATTATAATAAAAATTATAAATGACATAAAATTAAACCCAATTATCATTTAAAATAGAAATTCATTCAAAAATAAAATGAAATATTGTTTTTATCCATACCAAACAAGAGGTTAGAAAACAAGAGCAAAGAAGAGATTTTACTAACAATTCCAGCATTTTCATTAGACAAAATCAAGAATTTCATTTTTGAAATTGTAAGGCAGTAGTGAAATGGTCTTTGAATTATAATAGTAGTCACAATAAGCCCTAATTAATACTTTATTCATACAATTTTACCTCTCTTCTCTACTATATTGTTCAAAGGTGAAATTATATGTATAGAGGAATAAAATTGTATAAATAAAATATTATTCAAAAATTATTATATTTTTTATAATTTAGATACTATTTTGTCAATGTATTATAAATTTTTAGGACAAAACTATTAATTTTATCATTTTACTATTATGGGTACTATGTAAAACTTCTTTAACGGTAACTTAAAATTAAAAACTTCTTTAACGTTAATTCAAAATTAAATCTTGTTTTCAATACTTTTGTCATTATATGTGTAATATATAATACTGCGTTGGCCCTACTGATTATTACGTTTTAATATTTTGAAGCCATTTAATATTACATGTTCATAAAATATCCTTGCACCATGATAAGAAAGATAAACACACAAATTGATAGACAAAACTCAAAATCTTTAAAAAAAAATTCACTTGCTCTAAAAATTCTGGTTTTTTGTCTTTCTCAAACTTTGAAATATGAATTTATCCTTACTCTACAAACATTTAAGTATTTCTTACCACTGAATAGATTTATTACTGAAATTACTAGTTTGAGATTTTACTCGTTTATAATTGCAATCCACACAATTCTCAGAGTATCAGTAGTGAAAAATAATAATTATATACTTGAAATATTTATTTAAACATCAAATATTTTCTTTTTCAATTTTAGAAGGAAAAATATTTTTGTTTTTTTATTTATGGACTTCACTACATGTAATATAAAAGCAAAAGAATAAGTAGGAGAGTAATACAAATAGTTGATTCCACTTCAATATAAGTTTAATTTTATACAAATATTTGATTCCACTTGAATATAAGTTTGATTTTGTATAAACTATTAGGTACGGTCGAATGATGTGGTATAGAAATAATATGTCGGAAATCTTTCATTCGAATTTTTTCACTGTCAGTGTACAGAAGTTTGACAGAAATGGAGGAGAGAACTTTAGAAAAAGTTAAAATATATACTTTAGCAAAAGAAGAGTGGTCAACATGTGGCTAGTTTTGTCTCTTACAATTATTGTAAGAACAGTGATAAGAACCATTAACTTTATATCGATTTCAATTTCATGGAAATCATTTTCAATTTTGCAAATCAAATATGAATCTCCAAAAGATAATTTGCCTGTAGTGTAGTCATTTGAATTGTAATCCTCTTGAAAAAAATCATTTTTAAGAAATCTTGATTGTAAACACTAGTTAGAGATTAAGAGAAAATGATTGTCTTTTCTTATAAGATCTTGATAAATTAGAGAATGAGAGCTTTGTGAAAATGCTTAAGTTCAGTCTTATGTGAAAAGTAAGAGTAAATTGAGTAAAAGGAATTGTGGGAATTCAATGGTTATAACTCTTTAAACAACTAGCGTGGAAATCCTTCAAGTAATCTTTAGATTAGAAACTTAAAGAACCCAAAAAAAAATCCCAAAAAAAAAAAATCTTTTGAACAATGGAACCCCTATTAAAACCTCCTGTCCTCTTTTTTTCTTTACTATTTTATATTTTTTACACACATTTTCATTATAAAATTATTTTCAAAATGAAAACACTTTTTTGATTTGTCTTTCAATCTGCCTTTTCATTCAGATTAAAAAAATATCAGACAGGTTTCTAAGGTAGAAGTAGTATGTTTTAGAAAAATTTAAATCAAAATAATTTTGATATTATTGCTAATTCATCCCCTTGACCAATGAATTCTTTCTAAATTTCCTTATCGGCAATATACACAGAAATGAGTAAACAAAGATATTAAGAAGCAAGCAACACAAATCATATCATGTAACTTGTTCCAACAAGAGTATTCCAACATGTACAAGCTATTTTTCACATGCCACTTATACATGCACACCCATAAAATAAATCATATTGAACCCATCAATATAAAACCGATAGGACAATTTGATTCAAATTGTTTGTTAAAAATAGTAATGTGCATTACTATTAGTATTTTATTGCAATCAGAATCTAAGTATCAGAGCACAAGAAATCTCAGGTCCTAATGTCAATTGCGTATTGACTTGGTTTTCCTGTATTTGCAGAAGAAAATGCTAACCCTGCATATTTTTCACACGGGCTTCACTCGAACGCCAGAATATGGCGCATTCAGAATCAACACTTCACCTTTTGATATATGGATCCTGTTATTCTAAAACGTAACGTGCACATTAAATGCAGCATGATAACCACTGACGAAAATATCAAGAGAGTTGAAAATTTAAAATATATATATTTTTTAATTAGTTATAATTTATCAATATCTATACTCTTGGTTTGTATTCATCGGTGATGCTTATGCCCCGCTAAGTATACCCTCCATTTTAAGAGTCAAATTCCGCCCACCCATCATTTGTGGATTAATTTAACTTACTAGAAAACTTACATCCTTACGTAATTTTTTATGTATGAAATTTCAATCAAATCCAAGGATAAATAATATTTATAAAATTTTATATCAATAAGAATTTATTTAATTCTTCACTCCTATATTTTAAAATTGACATAAAATATATTAAAACTATTGAATTAATTCAAATCATATTAAAAAAAATTATGCAACAAAAATGTGAATATAAAATTATAAATTAGATTATTACAATTGACTCATACTGCACACGGGCTCGCCACTGTTTTAGTGGCTAGGAAATGTTTTACTATCTTTCAATAAAATAATATATTTTACTTCATCTATTTTTATAACATTTTTAAACATGATTGCAGAATGTTGCCATTCTATTAACAAATGAAACGTGCAGTTTCGTCAAAAGCAGTGACTGCCATATCTAGAAACAATTTAACAAATAATTACACAGTACCTCTCTTTACTCTTTTTTCCTCCTTATAATACTTATCTTACTTCATCCCCACTGTAGCCTGTTTGAGTTCCATACTTCCTTCTAATTGTTGCAGAAAGATGATAAGATATTCATTACACTCGGAGTAATGAAAAACCTCACTGCAGTGCTTCTCTTTTCATGCCTATTGTTGTGGAATACCACTCATGCTGTAGTAAGAACAACTTTGAAGCTAGGTGAAGTTCTTCATCA
>JANHAO010028254.1:0-10652 GCA_026873985.1 Saraca asoca
TTATTTTGCTCAGTCAAACACACGTTGACCTTCTAGAGTCCTATCATTTCTGTACTATTCCTAGCGTGGAAAATTCTAATATCTATTGTGACTAGTAAAATAAAGGTTATTACTTCATAAAAAAGAAATACTGAGTTTTTAAAATATTTTTTAATTTCTCATTTGCTTAATTAACCTATTTGAATATCGCTAGCATTTTAGGTTTAAAGAAAGACCACGACCCTGGGTGCTACTGTTATTATTATAGATACCATTATATTTTTTTCCTCTTAATTTGCCGTTGGCTATTGAAGGGCTGGTGCAACCAGACCTCAGTTTTTTTGACGGGTAGATATACATTTCTTTCATCTAGTTTTTTTATGCATTGAGCTTCAATGATCCGGCAGAAATCAGAAATCTAGAAACTTGAAGTCTGCATCGCCTTGTATAATTAAAAGTAATCGAAAGACAAAGGACATCAAATCATTAATATTTTAATATTAACATTATTTTCTCTATTAAAATTGCGTGCATGAAAAGTTTGTAATACATTTTGATTAATAAAAAATTAAATCCTATCGTGAAATTATTATTATTAAAAAGGGTTATTGTTAATAATTTATTTACAATTTCAAAAATTTTAATTTTTTAAAATTAATTTCATAAATCATAACTTTTTTTATTTTTTACATTTTTAAGAACTCTCAAATTAGTTTATAACATCATTCGAAATAATGAACATATTATAATAAAATAAAATCAAGATTTTAAGTGAAATTTAGTAGTAATAGATCAGGGACACTAAATTGATGTAAAATTCAGTGGCACGGGGAGCAAGATATATACAACTGGATGATAGTTTATTTGGTGCGTATAAGGAAAGGAAAGAAAATGGGGCAGAAGTATGCATTATCTAGAAATTATTATTCAAGTGGCGGCATCTAATCACAAATTTAAAATATTAATAAAACTTTTAAATTCTATTTTTACTTGTAAACAAAGTATAAGACTAGCAGTGAGAAAAAATCATAGTCTCTGAGCTCTTAAGAATTTCATTTTTACAATCTTAGCCGCGTTCTTGAATCAATTCATGCCCATTTAGATGCGTCCAAGTGGTAGATAGTGTTGTGCAGGTAGCTGCCGTTGTAGTAATGGAATTGGTTGATGACAGCCCATCACAAATCAATATTCGTAGTCTTTCTTCTCAAATTCTCTGGAAGCAAGAAAAGTGAAATATGCTAGAAGCTGCCATACTCTCATCATCAGTGATTGTAATTCCCCTTCAAATTGTTGGGTTGGAGTTGTCAACCCAAGTCCCACATCGGAAATGAAAGAGAGATATGCTTGGTTTATATATGTGTGGAAGTTACTCCATTGATATGAGACCTTTTGGGGTAGAACCCAAGAGCAAATACGTAAGGGCTTGGACCCAAAGCGGACAATATCATTTCACTCCAAATTTACCCCACATTAATTTCTGTTTCCTTTTATTATTATTTTTTTGCACGCAATTGATTTGGAATATATTCGGTGGAAAAATCGCATTAGACAAAGAAAAACAGAGAAGATGACATGACATTATGGAACAAGAATTTTGTGGCTTTTTGAGCCAGCCCATCACCAAAAAAGGAGATTCAAAGGTTGGGTCATTCAATGACAGATGCTACATTAGTTGGCAAGTGAAGGTGAGTCCATTCATTTACTATATAAAGAGTTCAATCTCTGCACTTGATTATCAGCATCCAGCAAACCAAAACTTGCATAGTCCATTGATCACAGCATCAGCATGGCCTCCGTTCAGTGCCAGAAAACCTACGAAACAAGCTGCCAGCAGCAGCACAGCTCATTGGGACAGAAAGTGTCTGATATATTCAAAGGGAATAGTCATCACCATAGCAGCCATGTGCAGTCTCAGAATGGCTGCACTACCAAATGCCAAGGGAAAACCAAGAAAGTGCACAGGAGGACTCTATTTGACAAAATTAAGGACGGCTTATCTGGTCACAGCAGTGACAGCAGCAGCAGTGAGAGCGACAACGACAACGAAAAATGTGACAAGAGCAAGGCAAGCAATTAGTGTCTTAATATATGAATATTATCATTCTTTTTCTCATATAATTAATGTGCTCTGACTTCTCACAAATTGCTATATGTATATATGCAGAACTGAAAGAACAGTGACTGAGCCTGCAGGTGGAGATAATCTGCGATCATGATAACTGTCCTGCAGCTGTTACCTATCAATCCTTGTTAAATAAACTCTACCTTTTAAATAAAATGCCAATCTAGCTTGGCTGTGACTTCTATCACCGATCATGTATGATAATCTTTCTGTCACTATGAATAAAACAAGTTCGTATTATGATATTTTACCTTTTTTTTTCTTTATGTCACGCTTATATATCATGTTCATTAATTTACTAGCAATATATAACGTTAATTAATTTTGTAATCAATCTGCTTTTGTGAAGTAAGGGCACGTTCCATTCATAATATCATTAACAAAGCATCCTCGAATGTTATTTTTGTGGAACGCGAGCAATTCATATTTTATATATGTGCGGCTTTCTCACTCGTGAAAGGAAACCATATTTATTTATTTCAGACAGCACTAATAAAAAGTGATTTTCTGTAGTGCTTGAAATTTAAAAGCTTTTACAATCACCCTTAATTATGTGCCATTGTTCGTTCGCAACCGACATCTGCAAAGAGCATGCAAGTCGGGTTTATTTCAATTTAACACACAGCAGCTAATGAAAATATTGAAAATAGGGGTGTCAAAATAAATGAATATCCATTAATTCATCTAATTTTAAGACTATCTAATTCCATTCATATCAAATGGTAGAATATTTATCTATTAATAAAAGGATTATTTATCTATCTTAATATTTTTTATTTAATAATAAAAATAAATATTTAACAAAATGATTAGTAAAAATTCACCTATATTTCATATTACATCATAAATATTTTTTATATTCGGGTATAAAGGGTGAAATTTTTCTTTGTTTAAATAATATTTTTAAATTTAATAGAATGTAGATAAAAGTGAGAGAATGAAAGAACAGATTAGACCTTACCTAAAATAGGTTAGACTTACATAAAAAATTAGATAAAAATCTATTTTATTTTATATAATATATGAGCTGGCTTTGTAGACTAATAGACTATGTTTTAATTAATAAAACTTAACTTATTTTGTAAAACGAGTGAAAAGTTAGGCCTATGCGTATTCTATTTTACAAATAGGTTAGGCTAGAAGGAGCTTATATAGGCCAAGTAATTTTTGCAATATAAAATCAATTTGATGAAATAATTGATGGAAATGAGATACCATAAAAAAGATGTAAAATATGTGAAATTATGTAAATTAAGAGAATATGTTTTAGGACATCACTCAAAAAAGTGTCTTTCACAAGAAAATAAAAAAGACTGTTTAAGCTACTAAATGAAAAAATTAAGTTAAAATTTTAAGATAAAAATTAAAATATAATTTTGAAATTTTAATAATAAGAATTATTTTCTAACACATGTAGCAAAAAAAAGGAGGCTATAGCGATAAAAATGATATAATAAAATAATATAAAAATAATGAAAGCTAAATGAATTAATGGATGGATCGGCTTTCATTATGAGTTCATACATGACTTATATAAATTTTAATTAACTCATAAATGGATAAATGAGGTAACAATAATTCATCCGTCAATAAGCAGATTCAAATTCATCCCTCTCATCTCTTTGTCATCCCTAATTGAAGGCTTGGAATATTATGTCAGGTTCGCCTCTGTCCATACTGCATAGATATGGCTTGGAATATTGTGTCACATTCATCCTCTAGTTGAAGGAGCAAAGTCTTCCATGTTTAATTACACATGGTTTTGGTTGTTTGACAGATTAAGGAACATCTATAGTAACGAAGAAATTGCTACAACAGCTAAAATTTCTACCCTTGTGTTACTCACTGAAACCTCAAATTCTCTGCATAAATGGAATGCAGGAATGCAAGTAGCCAGGATAGCCGAATGTTATGCTGCAACAAATATAGAATGAATAGGACATTGTATACACAGTAGTAGATGTTATTTACTACAAGATTAAGAGTAAGTTGAATCTACAACTTCAGTAAGCCTGTGACGTGAGCATATCGCGGAGGTTACTGTTATGCATTGCACATACATGTCCTTCCTATACAGGAGTTTCGATCTCAGGTTAATGTTTCTTTGTCAGAAATCAAATGATGTAATCCAGCAATCTACCTCCCATTTTTGTTAGAAATAAAAGAAAACAACTCTTGTGTGTGTCTATGCTGCATGCATACCACAGACAACAAATCATATACTTCTCAGTCAATGCTAGATAGAGATTTGAAAATCTATGATCAATGGGCATAATTTTCCTGATACCCAAACTGTATTCAATGATGTAGCTTTTGAAATAATTTAATCTTATAAAGAGATACTGACAAGACACTCAATATCACCATGGCATAAAAAAGAAAGCGAAAATTGCCATACTGGTTTTTTTTATTCATTTTCTGAGATTAAGGACTGGTTTGGGTACTTATTCGTCATGCCAGTTATGTGGTGGCCATGAAATGAGGTCCCTTTCCCAGCTTTCCATTTTTTTAAAAAATAATTTGCAAGGGCCAACAGAATTGGTTCTATTGTCTTTATGGTTGATAAAACTAAACTTACATAGTCCATATTTGAAAAGCTGAGATTCAAAGGATTATTCAATTGATAAATGGTAATGGGAGAGAAGGAAACCCCACGCACCCCGTGCCAATATAAGGTCTTAATTCCCTTCCTTACAATGCCAAGAAAACAAAGAGCAACATAACATTACATAACTAATTGTTATGGCTTCTGCTCAGCGTCAGAAAACCAACACCAGCGTTGAAATCAGCCAACCAAAAAGCCAACACAGCTCACTGGGGCAAAAAATTTCTGAGATGACTAGCAAGTTCAAAGGCGGCCACCATGGGCGCCATAGCAGCAGCCAAAATCAAATTCAATCCTACAGCCAAACTCAGGGCCACCACGGTTGCTCCAAAACGGAGACTCACTGCTATAGCCAACAAACTCAGACCCAAAACCCAAAGGAGCATGCAGGCGTTGCCAAAACCCAGATTACAGTTTGTGTGGTTCAAGCCCAGATCACCCATGAGAACCATATTCCTCACCATGTTGCCAATGGTACAACAACAACAACATGCTTTGGGAATCATGGTAAGAGGAGAGAGCACAATAATAACAAGGAACGGAATTTGTTCAGGAGGATCAAGGGTGGCATATCCCGCCGCACCACTAATGGGGGCAGCAGCAGCAGCAGTGAGAGCGACAGTGATAATGACAACTGCCCAAAGAGGAAGGTGAATGCATACTCCTATAGATCATTTTTCCTTTTGCATTATATTCATATTGGTTTATAACAAACATTATCACTTTCATTCTTGAGTATTTAACTTCTGACTTGTGTTATTGATTTTAAATGCAGAATTGATGAAAAGGTTCGAGGTGATGAATGGAAAGAGATACTTATTTGAATAACTACTAGCTATTTGATGTGTGACATTGTTGATCATGTATCTCAAATTTTCTTTCACTTAAAACAAAAAAGGAAAAAAGGAGGAGGACAATCTTACTTGGCTATAGTGTGCTGTTATCTAATAAAGACTAGGCTATGTGCCTACTTATGGCGAATAATAGAAGCATAAGTCCGCCTGCTTTTCATGTCTACTAATAGTACAACATGTACTGATACAAACGAGATTCCAGTGAAGTTATACAATCATTAACCATATATTGAAGTTAAATCTAAAGTCGCCTTCCATGTGCTATAAGTTTCATTGGTCATTTCTTTGGTTTTAGTGTCTTGCAAGTTGATGACCAAGAAAAATTAAATTGCTTGATGGAAAACTAGAAACAATTGTTGGCCCTGAATTCCATAAGTAAATGTTGATCGATAATGGCAATAGCTAGCATGCCCGAAGTTGCAGCTTAAATGAAGTTTCTTCCTTTATAGATATATGAAACTTAGCACATGAATTTTTAAGGCCAAAACTGTTAACTGATCGTGATAAATCCACATTAAAATCAATTGTGGAAAGAACAAATCGTAGGATGAAGCAACCTGAATTCTAGTATTATCGATTTGTAAACAGGAGATAGGATATCTATCCATTAACAGAACACAGATAATCAGAGCAAACAGAATTACCAAAAATATAATTACAGTCCATGCTTCGGAAAGAGGACATGATTACGACAGATAAAGATACAGCAAAGTATATACAGCCATTGATACACTACAAAAACAAAAAGGTGTAGGGCTAATAATCATCCCTGAACCTGAAGAGACCTGGAAATGAAAGCTGCAATGGCCTGCACAGCAACATCTTCAGCTTCATGTTGCGTACAACCTTTTGCTTGCAGATGCTTCTTGGCAATCTTGAAGGAGTGGTCACCGCCATCAATGACATGGAGCTCACTGGGAGCTTTCATCTTCTTCCGAGTGGCTTCTAACTTATCAAGTGGACAGAAAGCATCTTTGCTGCCCTGAATAAAGAAGATACCATGCTTACGAGTTTATTACAATTAAGTATAGAAAAACAAATATCAGAATACCAGAGATAGAATATGACATTAATGTCGAAAATTGCACTCACTGTAGAATTATGATTACAGGATTATACCACAATGTGATAGTAAATGAAAATGTTGAATAAGACTACCTGAACAAAAAATGTAGGAACGGTCAACTGCAACAGTGTTTCATCTCTAACTGCCCCATTGATGCCCTGAAAAATTAGGCAACAAATTAATATAAGTGCGAGGTTACTTTGTTCCTCAGTCAATAGTAATAATTCTTTGCTTCATCAACACATCCCAGAGCCTCCCATCACCTTAAGGAAAACTAAGAGACTAAACCATAATTATCCATAAATGGCTCTTTAGCAAAAACAACAACAAACCTTCAAAGGGTAGCCCAAGCAAACTACAGCTGAAACATTATTGTCTTTCATGCTGGCCACCATGCAGCCAACTCTACAATCAAATAAAATAAACATCAGATACCTCTGGCATGTGTATTTGTTCATTACATTTTGTATGTGGGACTTTCTGAACCCAACACAAAACAAGTAATGCATACCTGGAACCCATGGATTTGCCAGCCAAAATCAGGGGATGACCAGGGTACTTAGCGGCAGTGTTGGTGACAATATCTGAGTGAAACTCCACTAACTTTTCTGCCTTAGGAGGTGTCTTCCTTTTGCCACCAGCAATGTCTAGCAAGACTTCAACTCATTAGATGGGAATCAAACATAATCCATTGGTTCTGCTTTTCCGCCAAACACTCATCAATCTCAAATAACACGTATCCTTGTAGATTACTGAGGAGAGGAAACCCCTCAATTTCCCATGGTGGCACCATAAGTACATGGTAATGAAATCCATGAATCAATACACAAACTCAAGAGAGATACAAAAGAAATTAGGTTAAAAACGAACTTACAAGGATAGTCAAACGTGACTACTTCAGCAGCGTGCAGTGCCTCCCTTAACATATCCTTCCATCTGTCACCAAATCACGCAATAAATTTCATAAATTGTGATATGCGAACTGAATCAAATAGAGAGAAAGAAGAGAGGAACCTTATCATCCAATCAGAAGAGGAGGGAGCACCAGCTCCATGAGCGAAGACCACCACCGGTGACAGCTTCCCAAGTGTAGTTGATGCACTTACTGTCGTCTTATCATCGCCGGCTTCCCTCTGGCGCCGCCGTTTCGCTGGAGGTGACGAATCCATGTCTACTCTCCACAAGATCAATATCCCCCTAGTCGATCAATCAATGCCCTCTGGAAACCTAAAGCAACCCACAGCCCTCCAATTTCGCGCCAAATTGTTAAGAGAGGGAGAAGGTGATGTTAAGAGGTTTTTTGTCAAAAAGATCAATTGGCCAAAAAGGCTGACACAGAAGAAATAAAAAAGCGAAGGAGTTCCGGAAAATATAGATCGTTTTACCTCCAACCAGAGCCCGCAAATATCCGCATATTTGTAGTCCAGTTCAGTTCCCAAATTGCTTTGAGCCCGATTGCCTTATATTATGTGGCCGAATGAGAAGATGTCCCTGACATTATGTGGCCGACCGAGTAGCTATCCCTGTTAGAGGTGGACTACTCCGATCTAGTCCGATTTAAATAGAATTTGGATTTGGATGGAATGCAATAATTCTAGTTACAATCATTGCATTTGATTATTTAAATGCGTAAAATCCTTTAAATTTTTGTAGATCACACACAAATGAAAACTCAATTGTAATAATTGCAGTTACAATTACTGCACTAGATCCTGATTAGGGTTTGGATTGAGTAATTAAATCTAAAAGTTGAATTTAGGTAAAAAAAAAAATAGATCATATTTTATAAATAGATCAGGTTAATGCTTACATTTAACAATTTGGACCAGTTCAAATCCAATCCGATTTTATATTTATATAGTATATATTTTATTAATATTATATATTTCATATGCATTATGTGACATAAATCATAATTATTAAAATATATAATAGTTTTTACTCGTATTTTTCTTTTTTATATACATTAAATATAATTTATACTAAATATAAATATACCTTATATATAAGTTTTAATTATATTATATATATTAAAAATATTAAAACTACGTTTAAGTTGGATTAGATTTGGGCATCCCTTTTTTCTTGAAAGAGTCAGATTTGTATATAAAAAATATGAAAATAAATTTGGATCAAATCTGGATAAGATCATGTTTGGATTAAACAAAGATGCCATGTGAAACCGATCCGAATTTGGCCCAGTTCTGTTTTTGCCACGCCTCTAATCCATGTATTATGGAAACCCAAATCGTCAAGCCACGCCCATTAATGTTTCAATTCTCACTTTTAACCCCACCCTCAACTGTGATAAGAGTATTCAAATATGATTAAATACCGAGAGGTTTGGATGGTACGATAAAAGTATAATTAGATTGGAATCTTCTCACCGTAACGGTAAAGAATTAATACTCTATATTTATCTGCTGTTAAAAACAGAAACCAGAGAACGGAGGCAGTTATCTTAGTTAAATAAAGTAAGTATTTAGGTGACATTTTGCTCGCAAAATCATATATTCTTAATAATCTTAATATTTTTTAGCAAGTGATTTATAATAATGTTATATTAAATTTGATTAGATGAAATAGAATAGAAATGAATAAGAGTAAAAAATCGTGTTTGATATGTACGAAAGTAATAAAATTGACCATTCAATTATAGATTGATCCTTTTATATTCTTATTCTTTATATATTTTAAAATTATTTTTATATTAATAAATAAAAAATAATGTTATTCTTTCAATATTTTACTATAAAAAATATTTTGATAATTATATTTTTTAATAATAGAATTTAAAGTAAGATATTTCTATATTATTTATTATATAAAATTATTTAATATAAAATAAAAATCAATAAATTAGAACTTATTAATATTTAAGAAGAGTCAAAATTATGAAAAAAAAAGACTAGTATACTCAAAGAATAAATCAATATCATACTATCAATAAATATTAAAGATTTTTAAAACCTTACATGTTTTTTTATTATTCTTTAGATAGATATTTTATTTTTTTTGTAATAATGTATTATTATAACTGATTGTTTTTTTTTTCTCATTCTATTCCTACAATATCTTTATTCTATCAAACATAAAAAATAGAATAAAATATCCATTCTTTTCGACCATACCAAATATAGAATGATCATTCCATTATATTTCCATTATATTATCATATTTTATTCAATTAAAAATATTTTTAAAATATTATTAAATTATTAAAAAATTAAGTTATCAAAATTGAAAAATTAATCGATTAACAATTATAAATAATGATGAATAGTAATCAGTGATACTAAATGATGCAGCCCAACTGGGGCAGTGGTGGAAAATTTATCTATAAAAGGACAAACTTGACATAGTAGAAGTAGAGGTGTTAAACGAACGGGCTAGACTGGATCGGGTCAAAATCTGTTCGGACTGGGCCTAAACAGGCCTATCCTGTTTAGGCCCGTATCAAAGCAGGCCCGTGGACTGTCGATCTGGTCCCACCTGTCCATGGATCGAACAAGCCCACGGGCCAGCCCCTTTTTGTTTTATTTTTTTAATCAATGTCAATGCTAATATCACTTCTCACAAGCACTGTTTCTTCAAGATTTTCCAAGAAAAAAAAAACCTTAAACAAAAATAACTTTTTCCCTCTCTTCAGGTGAAAGATGCACATTATGGGAGCTCAATGCCAAGCTATCATTGTCATGTGTTACTTCAGAACCTACAACTTTTATGGAAAAGTCAAGATCTCAAACCTACAGTAAATCAACTAGTTTATCAATTAGAATAACTGCTCAAACAAATCTTGTAGAATATATTTTTAATCAATGTTATAAAATAGGACCTGAAGAATACCTTTTAGCAAGTTATGCATCAAATAAATCTTGTATACAATATTTTAATTGATGCTCTATTGAGATAAAAACAAGACACCAAAACTAGGTTTTCAGAACAGGATTCAGGAATAATAAGTAAAACCTACAGGTCCATGTAGCCTTGGCCATTTTCCCAAACCAAAATAGTACAACCAATCCT
>JANHAO010028255.1:0-10655 GCA_026873985.1 Saraca asoca
TATAAAACAAACTTATCCCTTATTCTTAGGCATAACTAACAACCTTCCTAATATTAAGTCAAACAGAATTCAAAACAAACTTCAATAAAATCCTATAGACTTGGTCAAATGGCAACTTTTTAGGCACATTTTCAACAATCACTACTAAGTTTAATCTTTATTATTCAATCATTCCGGACCAATATTTGGCCCAATATTCATATATAATCATTGTCTTTTTTCATTCATATCCTTGAAAGCACACATGTGCCTCAGCAAAAGGCAAAAGTTGTGATTGTTTGCTGGTGTTGATATCTGTATTCAAAGGAATGATGCTTTTATTTTGATGATTTCTACTTAGCATGATGCTTTAGTCAAAGTAAGACTACAAAATGCATTCTAATATGCTCTATGAAATGCATCCCAGAAAGTAATAGTGGCCGATCTTTTATTCTAGTGGAATTTCATGTACATCATGAAAGTCTTGTTACATTGGGTTAAGGGAGTGTTGTTTTAAGATTCATTTGTCTCCTTTTCACAAGAAAGTTTTTGCTCTTTGGTCTTATTATGACTACCATTTCTCTTTAAGTCCTAGTTGTTAAAATGGTGTTGTTAGTTGTTGTCCTGCTTGGCTACTCTTTTTTATTAGATTTTAGCTACTTGTTGGTTAAAACGAAAAGAGACTTCACACTTTGTAATACACCTAGATACAGGTTTCGTAGCATTTGTTAACAACATCATCAAAATTATGACTATGAGCACTAGCACCAGATGATCTTACTACCAATGATGTGTCTTAATTGTGTTCACTTGGCTAAAATCAACAAAGACAAAGAAGGAAATTCAAATGAAGTTTGTAGTAAAATAATTTTAATTAACTTGCAAAGACAAGAAGGAAATTCAAATGAATATGGGAAACAAATTGAATATTAGTGACGGTTCTAACCTTGTCAAATTAAATGCAAACAATTTGTGATGGTTGCAATCCTTGCAAATTCATACCAAATTTTTTTATGATAAATTAGTGACAGTTGTAAGCCCTGCAAAAATGAAAATGACTGTTGCTAAATTTAAGATTGTGACACTTAGATAATTGTCACAAAATTTTAGGTTTGTGACAATTATACCAGCAATTAACACAAACCGTCACAAATTGACACTGTAACGATCATTTCTGTGATGGTTGGTTGAACTATTGCAACTCACTTTGTGATGGTCAAAACCATTGCAATATGAACATATGCAACCATCACAATTTTAATGAATTTTTAGTAGTGTTCGATTATATGGATTACAAAATGTATAATTGCCCATTTATTTATCCAAATATAGTTCGAATTTATTAAAAGGTTGACATGTTGCCAAGAGTTGGCGCTATATGTTGCACAATTTCGATTAAAGAGCTATCGGCTCGTGACACAATATTCCTTCCTTCCATTGCTGATGTTATGGATAGTCATCAACAAAATTGATTGCTTGTTGTCTCAAGTATATACTTTCAAACTCTACATGCAATCTGCTGCATGTAGAGTTTTCATTGTGTTTTACTTAAATTTGCATTGTATAATCATTTAATGAATGGCATCCAAGAGGATACAGAATGCAGCATACAACCCTCATTGGTCAAAATGATAGTCCATATGCAGGTTGCATTCAGGAAGATTCCATCTCTCAGCCATGGCAAAGTAGTTAAATATTATTGATACATAACTATTGCTAGGCAGGAGTAGAGTATATCTGAATCTACACCAAACAATATAAGACAGAATCAACATTTACAAAGGTATTTAATTGGCTCGTGACTTATGTTTAGGCATCTATCTCTATAGAGATCATGGTGGTTAGATTTCTTCATTGAAAATAAATTATTTGTGATGCCATTGAATCCACACCAAGTACGGCTGTTGGTTCTGATGCAGCTGTTCTAGCTAACTTGGCTGTAAACTAGAATGTTCTCATCCCACAACGTGTTTTCTTTTCTTGTTTATTGAAATATCATTCCGAAAAAGAGTAGCTGTTTGACCATTTGGTGATGGTATTATATATGGACGCATTTTCTTCGGTAAACTCCAAGGCAGATCCATCTGCAAGATTAAAATAAAATAAGTGAAACTCCAATTACAACAAACCAAACCACTTTCTGTTATACCTAACATGAAATTAAAGATAGAAGATTATCATTCTAATCAAGTAACTTCAATTGTCCTAGACTTTGAATTTGTGGGTCCCAAATTCTAGCAGATTGAAAGCCAATTATATATGGAGAGCATTTACCACTTTTTTTTCTTTTTGGGTTATACTTACATGAAATTTAATTATAAAGCTATTATCTCATCCATGACTTGCAAAAGAAAACAGCATAAAAGATTATATGATCGTTATAGACCCAAACAACTTGGACATGTCTAATCCCACTTAGGATCATAATTGTCGTAATAATGCACAGGCAACAATGTAAGAGTTGTGATTGGGATTTAAAGTATTGGGACATATAATTTATATTTCTTATCATACATTTTGAAGATATTTTGCTAGCAAATTTCCCAAGCTACCTATGGCCGTTAACTAGTTGTTATCTTCTGATCCAAGTTACCTATTTTGTCCATATCAACCCGCTTTTTTCTTGTAAAAGTTCCATTTGCAACATTGGATAAGTAATTATCATTGAGCAATCTGACCAATATTTAAAGATAGAGGATTTTGTTAAAAGAAAATGTTAATTCGTGAAGATTTTTATATATTTCTAGAAATATAAATATGAATAGTATAACATATAACTGATTCAATTATATTTATACAAGTTATTTGCAGTAGTTAATGGTGATGCTATTTGGCTATAATTTCCTTGGCTCCATCTATGAATGCGTTAAGATTTAGGTGTACATTTCATTGTCTGCTCTTGATCATCGTTTTGCTCTATTCAACATATATTTTATTGCAGCTTCTTTTCTTTCTTTCTTTTTTTTTTTAAAGAATATAATATTGATGATTTTGTGATTTTTTTTTCCTTTCCGTAGTCCAATGGGTCCTATGATATCTCATTGGGTTTGGTTAATTAATTTCAGCAAAGTTTTTTTTTTTAATAGGAAATTGTTTATGGGTAGTATTTATATTGAGAAATGTGTTCTCCAAACAGTTTGAAACATAACAACTTTTGCTGTTTGCAGAGAATGGGATGGTGAATTCAAGAACAGAGAAGATTGTGAAGCAGAAGCAGCAGATTCAAAGAGGTTTAGTATAAGTGAAAAAGACAATGACTGTTGAGAAGAGGAGTGTGGTGGTGGGGATTAGAATGGATAGCCATAGCAGACAGCTTCTGAATTGGGCTGTTGTCAAGGTTGCTGAGCCTGGAGATTCTGTTATTGCAGTTCATGTTGTTAGAAGTTCTGGTAATGAAACTTTAAAAAAGTTACACACACACACACACTCACACATATATATATTTCTTTATTAATGTTTTAACAAGTTGATTCCAATACAGATTACATTTCGAAAAACAAGGTGGTGCTAGGTGGTTACCTAGAGGTTTATGAAGGGTTATGTAAAGTAAAAAAGGTATATAACAGAAGCCAATGGCTGTTTTCTGATTGAGGGGGAAAGAGAGCGACAATTATAATTTGGGTTAACTGGTTTCAGGTAGGTGTAAGCGGTGAGGTTTTGACAGGAAATTCTATTAGAAATATTCTTGTGAGAGAAGCAAAGAAGCATGGTGCTCTGGCTCTAGTAGTAGGGACATGTAAGCAGAGTGGACAAGCTTCCACAGCTAAATATTGTGCCAAAAGATTGCCACCAATCACCAACGTTATAGCTATCCAAGATGGAAGAATTGTTTTCAGAAGCTGCAAAAATAATCAACTAACAGTAACAGGTTTGCTTATTATGTCCTTTGACAAACAAACCAAGCTATTTAATAGATTGATTAGAAAGTTCCCAATGTTTCTCTCTCTCTCTCTCTCTCTATATATATATATATATATATGATAGGCCTCATATATAGAAGATCCAAGACCAAGTCTTATTCGATTCAACAGCTTCAATGACAAAGAATTCACACCTGAGTTGGAGACTGTGAAATCAACATGCCAAGAGTCAATAGAAAATCAACATGACAGTGTAGAAAGGTGCAAAAAGGTGTCTGCAACATCACAAAAACTTGGATGGCCGCTGCTCCGCAGAGCTAATTCAGGAATCCCACATGCAAGCAACATATCTGTAGTGCAGTGGGTAATGAGCTTACCAGATCGTTCACTGCAGAAAAGTCCTTTCATTGAACCAGACCCACCAAAGGGCTTTAAGGGGATTCTGAACATAAATTCATCTGAATGCAAGTGGTTTAGTCTCAGAGTTCTTGAGTCCTGGACTAGTCAATTCTCTTCAGGTTTGGCCATTGCTCCTTATAAAGACTGTTATGCCCTTTTATGTTTTCAATTTAATCTCACATTGCATTACAGACAATCTGATTGGAAAAGGAGGGAGCAATCTTGTGTACAGAGGGATTCTTGCTGATGGCAAGCCAGTAGCAGTCAAGGTTTTGAAGTCATCAAAACAAGCCTGGAAAGATTTTGCCCTTGAGGTGGAAATAATATCTTCATTGAAGCACAAAAACATCACCCCTCTACTTGGTGTTTGCATGGAAGATGATTCTTTAATCTCTGTTTATGATTATTTTCCCAAAGGAAGCCTGGAGGAAAGTTTGTATGGTAAAGCTTCAGTTTAAGATTTTTTTTTTTTTTTTTTTCTATAAAATTGCCACGAAAGATGTTAATATGAAGTTATATACGGACGTAGGTAAGAACAAGGATGATGGTTCCACGTTATCATGGGAAGTGAGGTTTGATGTAGCAGTTGGGATCGCAGAAGCCCTCAATTACCTACGCAGTGAGACTTTGAAGCCAGTTATTCATAGAGATGTCAAGTCTTCAAATATTCTTCTTTCCGATGAGTTTGAACCACATGTATTCAAAGATTGATACTTTAATAGCATTGTAAAGAACAGTATCATGTTGATGATAAAATTTATGATCTGTGTATTATTTGACAATTATCTGACTTTGGACTGGCAATTTGGGGACCATCTTTTCTGACCCAAGAAGATGTAGTGGGAACATTTGGTTATCTTGCTCCTGAGTACTTCACGTATGGGAAGGTCAGTGAGAAAATAGACGTCTATGCCTTTGGTGTAGTTCTACTTGAACTAATCTCAGGAAGGAAACCAATCAGCTGTGACACTTGCAAAGGACAAGAGAGCTTGGTGGTATGGGTAAGCGCTAGTTATTTAGCTGGTTCCGTCTTGAACTTTTGTTATGAATGAATATATATTTTATTTAAACATGATTTCAGGCAAAACAAATAATAGAGAGTGGGGATGTTAAAGGCATATTGGATCCAAATTTACAAGGGACGTTTGATGAGTCCCAAATGCGGAGGATGGTTATGGCAGCAAGACTTTGCATTACACGAGCTTCTAGGCTTCGTCCTAAAATGAACCAGGTTGGTTATTAGTAATGCTTGACAACACTCAACATGTCATATTCCCATATATATAACATTCATGTCTCTTGCACGATTTTCAGGTACTTCAGATTCTAAAAGGATATGAAAAGGTTGAAAATTTCTTATACTCTAACCAGGAAAACGTCGACCACAAAATCTATCCGAATTCAAGTGCAGAGTTGCATTTGAGTCTTGCATTGCTTGAAGTGGACGATGACACTGAAGGTTGAAAATTTCTTATACTCTAACCAGGACAACGTTGACCACAAGATCTATCCGAATTCAAGTGCAGAGTTGCATGAGTCTTGCATTGCTTGAAGTGGACGATGACATTGCATCATATAGTAGCACAGAGCACAGCAACACTATTTCATTGAAAGAACGATGAAGCAGATCATCAAGTTTTAATTAGCCATTTTATATAATTGAGTGAAATCGAGTTTGTATCCGATAAATGACGTGGTTATTGAGATGTAAAGCTTTCCATTGCAAGTTCAACTGTAGTATAGATAGGTCATACTTAAGCTTGAGACTGGCTTAAATTGAAAATATCGAAAGAGAGGAGACTGCTCTTCAAGTTAATAATCTTTATGTCAATGTGGAGTGCTATTAAATGACATGGATGTTCAAATAAAAATAACAAGGATTATGCAGCTATAACGCACGTTCTTATATGAATCTTAGATAAAGGGTACATTGTACCATCGTTATCACATCTGCAAAGATTTCCACAATATTCACATAGGCTAAACATTAAAACCTGGTATTTACTATTAAAGGTCTAAACATTAATAACCCTAACAATGATTAAATTCCTAAATAGAATGCATTGATTATTTAAAAGTAATCTTGCCATTTTAACCAAATGGTTTGGTGAGCTTTGATTCTCCATGCAAACTTTATATGGCCTGAAAAAATGAATAAAAAAAACTCGGGATTCGTGTTCATTTCCTAGTTAGGAGAAAAAGCTCAGACGAGATTGTGGTTTTAATCTCGGCTCCTCTTGATGATTTCTAGTAAGTTGAGGTTTCAAAATGGTACAGTGAAGGGCAAAGCATAAATGTCACGAGAAAAGTAATTGGTAGCAGTCAAGTGATGAGTTGTTTCTCTCCTTTTAGGAAGGAGCCAGACTTGATCATCATCATTGGCAGTTTTGTCCATCTGCATGGTTGGAGGCAACCAATTCACAAACAAGTTTCTGTACTGATCTGATTCTTTCTCCATCAAGCCTTTTTTAATCTCGATTTTTGGCTGATAATCCAGTTTCTGCATTGGGATTATGGCATCGTTGTGCTTCCTTGCCGTTTTGTTCTCTTTGTGTTTGCTTTTTTGTTTCTTTCCTCTGCTTTTCTCCTCCTTCATTTCCCTTTTACGCTCTGCCTTCATCCAACGAAGCTTTACAATTACAATGGACAAAAAAATATATAAGAATCAGGCAATATGAAATGAACTCCAACATGAAGACTAGACAGTTCCAGCATGCACGCAATCCACGCAGGAGAACTTATATCAAATAACAAGACACCTTCAATATTCATTAGAGCAAACACAATAAACCGACTTACCTCCAGATCTAATACTTTTCTGAGTTCCTCGCCCTCTAAACCGTTCCACACGTATCCTGGTGGAGGGAAGGCCATGCACCTTGACATTCTTGATTCAATTGCAACTCAATCACATATGCAGACTTATCAGTTGTATTACATTCACCAGCAACTCAAGTTTCACTGCTTATCTAAACATTTGAAATTAATGCAGTTGGACGTTGTGATTTGCTTTATTTGTTTGTCCGAACTACATTACTCATATATTTTCATCAGTGGGGAAAAAGTATGTTCAATGTGATTAAAACAAATTTCCCCATCTTACTTAAGAAGTAATTCCATTTGTACTAACATCATACTGAATGCGTGACCATAATAAGAATACTGTGCCTATTCAATCACTCTAGTATTAAACTCCCAAAAATTACTTTTAAAAGATGTTTTGTTTAGATGTATGAGAAAACAAAATTGAATATGAAATTGTTAAAAAAATATAAAACTTGTATTATATATCAGTAGAATAATAAAAAATGAAAAGTAAAAGTACTTTTCCCGGAGAAAAGTAACAAATTCTTACTTCTTACCGAACTTAATTTTGGAACTCAGGAGTGATTATCCTATGTATCATTTGCCAAACAACCCAATTTGTATAATCCAAACTTACTTCTGTAGATGTATTCAAGCAAGCATTCAATGTTTAATTTCGTAAATTACTAATATATTTGGATTCCCTTATGGTTTGTTCAAACTGAATACAAGAAATTTTTTATTATTGATTTTGGGCCAAAATGCATATTTGGTACCTTAACTTTCACAAAAATTTTATTCTTGTCGTCCAAGAAATATTTAGAGTAATTTTGTTCATTAACTTTTGAAAAATACACGATGTCACTTATGGCATTAACTTCATTCAATTTACTTTGAAATTCTACTTGACCCACATATTGGTATAAAATAAATTAGACACGTAATAGAGGGCCAACACATATTAAAGGAAAGAAAATTAATTTGTTAACTAATGTCAGAAAATATAAAACAAAATATATTTTTTTATTTTTTTAGTGGGAAAACAATGTTTTGATGCTTTATTATGCATCTAAAATTTATTTTATGCCATTTAGGATGGTAGATTGTAATTCATGTAAGAATTTCCATTAATAAACTGGATGTAGTTAGTGTTGTGAGTGACATTATGTGCCTTTCAAAAGTTAGGAGATAAAATTGCTTAAAATAATCTTTAGAAGACAAGAATAAAATTTTTGTGAAAATCAGGAGACTAAAAATGCATTATAACATTTACTTTTCATCAAATGAGATGCGGAACTTTTAGTTTCATAAATTAGACTCTCTTAAATAAGCGATAGTACATTAAGTGCAATAGCTAACAATTATGTTGGGATAAGTTGGGTCCAATTTTTAGAACCAACAATGTTGCAACCAATTTTTTATAGAATAAATTAACTAATTAGTCATTGAAAGATTCAAGGTCTTGCAATTTAGTCCTTAAAAGATTTTTTAACTCAATTAGATCTTAATGTTTTAAAAAGTGACTCTCTTAGTTACCCCCGTCATTTGACAAAAAGTAAATGTTAGAATGCATTTTTAGTCTCCTAATTTTCATAAAAGTTTTATTCTTGTCTTCTAAAGATTATTTTAAGCAATTTTTCTCCTAACTTTTGGAAGGCACATAATGTCATTCACAACACTAACTACATCCAGTTTATTAATAGAAATTCAAAAAGTGACTCTCTTAGCTTATCCAACATGATACCTGTTATATGTGTCATCCAGACCAACGAGATGGGCTAGCAAAGGCTGGATAATAGGCCAAGTTTGGATGAGAAAAGAGTCGAGTTCGACTAGTCACTATCTGCATAAGCAATGGAATGAGGCAGAGTCCCAACTCGCTAAGAGACAGGACCTGGCTCACAAAGCCAGTAGCTCACTATATGAGCTCGCATTGCCAAGGGCGAGCTCATAGGGATTGTCTTCGCTCACTAAAGGCCAGCAATGATCAAGGGTTCTAGCTCATGAACATCACACCTCGCCTGACTAAACCATGAAATAGCAACCCTCTTAGACTTTGTTTGTGAGACCAATCTGCAGGAAGCAGCATACTGGCCCCACCCACAAAAAGCAAACATCAGAAGTTAGCTGACAATCTGTAGAAGGTATTTTACAGTAGTCTAGGCTGTCTTGTATATTTATTTTAATGTAACAAAAATACAAACTGGATAATTACCATTGTAACCTACCCAACCTCTATAAAAAGGAGGAGGGAGACCATTGTGAAGGAGAGGTCGAAATAGCTATACTAAAACTCTGTAGAAATTCTTTCAGATCAATATATTACCGTGGACGTAGGGACTGGTACTGCCTGATTTTGGTTGAACCACGTTAAAAATAATGTGTATTTGTTGCTCTTCCTCTTATTTTCTCTTTGTTCTTTGTTTGCAACAACCAACAAGCAGTTTGAGTCCGTAAGAACTTTTTTGATTGGCTGGATTCTGTCAGAACCAAAATCTATCGTTAACATTTTGGCACTGTCTGTGGGGACTCATCTGAGTTCTGGTTGATTTTCTGTATTCCCATTCATTCTTTGTTTAGCTGCAATGGCATGAGGAAGAGCTACCAAAGCTTCAAATGCATTGGTTGACCCCCCAGAAGGTCATGTGTCTATGACGAACTCCTCTACTGCTTTTGTCATAGGTGTTGCAGTTGGCTTGCCCCTAACCAACTCCTTTCAACCTGTTCTTGTTGCTAACAGCCCTAACAGAGCATAAGCCTGGCTTCAACATTAGGATAGGTTGGAAAATATGATGGGAGAGTTGACTAAAGCAATTACCGCACTAGTGCAAGTGCAAACACAAGCTTAGGGTTTGCAAGGGTAGAATGAAGCCGCTACACCTAAAAGCGTTCCCCAGCAGCAACAAGTTAAATGTTCGAGTAGAGCTAATTAATCTTTAGGTCGTTACTCGCAATAGCAAACTCTGGGTCACTGTTCTCACGATTAGGGGAGTCAAAGGGACCAACAATCTTTTGGCCAGTGATATGGGGCATGTGACCTACTGCTAGAAGAATTGTATCAAAAAATGAACCAGTTACAAGAACGTCTCCGAGCTCTTAGTGACTGAGCTTGCTATGAGGATAGGTCACCATTCTCCAAAGAGATCGAGGCTCAACCCCTGCCCCTTAAACTCAAAATCCCCGTGATTCCTTTGTACAACAGGGACACTAACCTTTATAACCATCTGGATGCATTCAATGTTTAGATGGATTTGCAAACGGTTGATCCTTTGGTCAAATGTTGAGTTTTTCTAGCTACACTAGGAGGTGTACCTCAGGCATGGTTCAGAATCCTTCCTACGCGTAGAGGTGTCAAAACGGGTTGGGTTTAACGGGTTAGCCTGGGACTGGTATAATTTTGTCTGGCCTGGGACTGGGATTGATACGGAAAATGATAACAGTGGCCCGACCTGGTAAGGGACTGATCCGAAATAACCCAACCCGACAAGCGCCTAAGACTGATAAGTGTTAACCCGTCGGGCTATTGGGTTAGCCTGGTAATATATAATTAATTAATTAGTATGTATATGTATATTAAAATTATAATTTTAATATATTAAAAGTTATATATTA
>JANHAO010028256.1:0-10654 GCA_026873985.1 Saraca asoca
ACAACCAAAGAAATTACATTGCAACCAACCATTGTTTAAATAAGGAATTGTTACATTTCATGAAAATAATTACAATAGTTTGTTATAGTGAATTTATAATGATTAAACTACACAATGAAATTAGACATGAAAATAATTTCAATAGAAGAAAATACATGGCAATCACTCCTTTAGTAAGGGATTGTTACATTTCATGTCTAATACCTAGAGCTCTCCGGTTGTAGCAACATGATTGGCAAAATGCTTATAGTTGTGGTCAACAAAATGACACAAACTACACCTTTATCTTTCTCCCCTTTCTCTGTCACGTTGTTTTCCCAAGTCCATCTCATTTTGAATACAGGTAAACCTTGGTCAGCCTTTGTCTCTTAGTCTAAAATAATTTGGCAACATGTGGGGCAAGTAATCTTTGTGTGGTATTGGCTACCACGCACCCTGAGATACATTAACAAGATAGTTCATATGATAAATTAGGTGTATGTATTGGTTGAAGTCCATACGAATATTGTGACAAGTTGCAATAGCATGTGAGCATGAAAAGTGTAGGTGTTGGAATTTTTCGTAGGTGCAACTCCTTTGGGTGAGGTTAACAATTTATGTGTCATCTCTTTTGTAAGTGCGTGCATCAAATTTGATCTCCACTTGGAAAATTCTATTAAGCCTGTCATAAGTACACATTGAAAAAGCACTAGCCTTTTCGATGTTTTTTTTTGCAGAGCAACCATAAGGTCATTTATATATATATGCCTAGTTGGAATTCTGTCATCAGCTTCTTGACCTCATGACACAAAGTATGCCATCAACCAATAGAAAGTACTTTGCACTAATGCGGTGATGGCCAAATTCTATCCCTAGTTTGCAATTGCACAATGGTCTTTGGGTTCACTTTTCTCACTACTGCTAACCATCTCGACCATTGGCAGTACGAGTCATCCCAATCACCATATATTCGGCTAATAGCTTTCTGTTTTCCTAGCCAGGCGTTCTTATAAGAAACTTGATAATAGAACTATGATTTTATTGTATGTATTATCTCTACCATAAGAAGGTTTAGTGTGGTTCTTACTTGCTTTACACAGTATAAGGCAATGAAATCAGAGTCCATTTGCTTATGATCTTGTGACATGCTTGTAGTGACATAAGTGTGAGGGCCATTATATCTTTTAACAACCTAACAATCTTTCTTCAAATTAAAGATTTCCCTGAGCCACCAGTTGTATTCTATATCATATTTTGCATAATACACATTTATAAGTGTCGATTTTAACTCCCGGGTCCTATAATTTTAGTGCGTACTAATTGTATATCTTTTCAAGACTAACAAGACATCTTCTTTGCTCTCAAATTCCAAATTGACATAAAACCCCTACCTATCGGTCCGAGTGGGATTTTCAACCAGTTGATGTTCAGGCTTATCCAATGCTTCCTAATTGACATATTACATATATGATGATAAAGGTATATATGGTGGTAATAGTTCAACAATTCTATCCTCATCCTTAACTTTGGGGCCATCTAATAGAAGCTTATTATCATCATCATCAACATCTTTGTACAGATGGTCTATGCTGGGTAGGTTTGGATAGTACTCGTCATCATCTTGTATTATATTGGCCACCACATCACGGTTTGATAGGCCAACAAAATTGAGGATAGTGTAGTAATAACTTTGTTGAGAGAATATTTCTATGTATCAAGAATTCAAAGTTACTATTTGAGAACCATTATCTCTAAATTGATACACTATATTAATTTTTTCATTTTTCATGTCATCCATTTCAAACTCAATATATAATTCTAGTGCACCAAGGTTAGAAAATTGATCATGATAGCAAAACATGATGCTCATATCATTATCATCAAGCAATTTAAATTGTTGGTAACCTATAGTATTGTGACATGATGTAGAAAACTTATATGCAATGGATGAGATATCCCTCTCTGCTCCTGCTTTTAACTTCAACACAATTTTTTTCCTAATATTATTTAACGTTGTATTCCTATCTAAGTGAAAAACTTTTTGATCTGAACATTTCAAGGTTAACCCTTCTTGACCATCGTATATTTTTCCATTACTATAAACAATTATAATTGATTATGTAGATATTTTTGAATTTAGACAATCATAGTAAAGTTAGTATAAAATAACTTGGTAATATGTCACAAATAACTATATATAGGCTAAAATTTCAATAAAAATAAAAATTCTATCATGAATAAAAAATTTAAATACCAAAATTAAAAAAAAATACCTAAGAAAATTAACTTCCTCATAAATATCACCAACTAACATAATAAATTTTAATGTAAAAGATATTAACTGGTCAACCAATTAATTTTCTTAGTTTTTCATTTGCTATCTATTTCAAATCCTAATTTTATTCCCCCAATATAATCATTTCAAAATTAAAATTACTAAAACTTCAAATATTCTATCACTATTAGTGCGAGCAAAAAAAAAAAAAATTCTATTATCATACATGTAATTTCTCATGCAAAAAAAATCTACATAGAGTAATACATAATAATTAGTCAAATTAACGTGTTAGTAATTATGCAAAACAAGATGTAACTATATAAAAATAGATTCAAATAATTCTTAAACAAAAGTAATAGCAAATAAGCATACAAAAACTTGCATCACAATTTGTTAGAGAAAGAAATAAATGTTACTTGAAGGAAAATTTATAAGATGAAATGGATAAGAAAAATGAAGAAGTGGAGAAGTGAAGAAACAAAGAAAGAAGTGAAGAAGAAGATGAATGTAAAGAAGAAGTTGCAGAAGAAGTTTACGAAATGAAGAAGAAGAGAATGTGTTTTATACTGTGAAGAGCAAGAAAAAAAATATGTCACAGAGTAGCAGTAACGAAAAAAAAAGTAAAAAAAAAAACTGTCAGCAAGCTTTTTTAGAGGTAGGCCTACCATGCAATCGAAAATGGCTAGTAATGTTGCTCTGAGCAATGTCACCTGCCTAGGTAGGTGGCGTTGGCCAAAGCAATGTTAGCCATGCCAGACTGTCTAGCAGCATTGCCATGGGCAACATTGTCTGTTTTATTGTCACAAGTTGACCTTGTGAACCAATTCAATAGGCAAACATGCTCAGTTTTGAACGAAATTTGACATAAAAATCATGCATAAAAAGGAGACATTGTGGGGGCAAATTTGGGAGCAAATGTACTTGTAGATTTTTTTTTAATTTTTCCTATTTTGGGGTATTATGTTTTTTTAGCATTGATCGTTTGTCTAATATAACTAGAAAAGTACATGGTTGCAATCCTTATATTTTTATAATTGCGTCCATATGAAATAGCATTAGAACTCTTAGGAGTTAAGAAAAAAGTCCTTATGTCGATTAGAAAAAAGTATGTTTATTTTTGTCAATAGGACTTTTACTTAGAATGCTCTTTAAAGGGTGCATCTGGCAACCTAGTGGACACTATGATTTGGGTTAGGGATCAGAGTGGAGAGCACAGAGATACTCCCCTACACACTCAAAACTATATAATGAGGCATATATTAATAAAATAGAATTATCACTTTCCTTATTTTAAAAAAAGTCCCTTCTCAATATGCATTAAAGACTTTTTGTGTGACACGTTTTTTTAAATTTGGTACACGTTAATGCTTCGATTACATACTTATATTGGCTTGTGGACATGTCAGACATGAGATTTTGGTTGTATGAATGATAAAATCCTTAATACCTCGATTATGTATCTAAGTATTACTTGAATTTATTGAAAAGTTTGTATATTGACCAAAAATTGGTATCATGTGCCACACTGTTTTGACTAGAAAGCTACCGACCTGTGACACTTATATAGGTAACATTGCTTAGAACAACACGGCCTAATCCTAATATGACCCAAAACATTACGTGAACCAACATTTTCAACATGCCCACTTACTAATTAGCCCAAAATATTATTCAAGTCAATGTGAAAATAGTTTTGTTCCAACCCTATTCGCAATTACTTTTCAAAATAACAGTACTTAAGACAAAAAGCCCTTCAAATTTAGGGGTTGGTTAGCATTTTTGTCTCCCATGTTTACAGACTTGGATTTTACTAGTCATACCAAAAGGTGTGTGCAAGTCAATCAGAGAGTAGGCCCCACGCCAATCTTGTTCCTACTTCGGACCAGACGATGCTCGGATAGCGCAAATAGAAAATTTGCTGTTGAAGTGTGCATTTCAACGGAGATTGCTCAAGTCAATTGCAGCAACTGGAAAACTACTGATGCCATATTCTTCACATCTGCTGCTCCCTCCATATTTACCTTCTCTTCCTTTATTCTCTTCACACGCTTCGGCTTCCCTGCAAACCCGTCCTCCCACTTCTATCCTCACGATCACAGCTAGTGCTGTAACTCCTCCTCTTATCTCCACCGCCACCATCGCTAGTCCCTCTCGAGAACCCATATCAGAATTCCCTTCTCCTTCTTCTTACTCATGGATAGAAGAACTTCGCTCACAAGCTCGTTACTCTCACTTCGACCAGGCTATTTTGACGTACCTCAAAATGATTCGTGCTGGTATTCCACCCAACAATTTTGCTTTACCTGTTGTTCTGAAAGCTGTTGCGGGTATTCAGGATTTGGATTTGGGTAAACAGATTCATACCCAAGTTGTCAAATGCGGATATGCTTCTTCCTCCGTGATTGTGGCTAACTCCCTTGTTAATTTGTATGGTAAATGCGAGAATATTGAGGGTGCATTCAAGGTGTTTGAAAGAATCACTGAGAGAGATAGAGTTTCATGGAATTCCATGATTGCTGCCTTGTGTAGATTTGAGGAGTGGGAATTGGCTTTATCGGCTTTTCGCTTAATGCTGTTGGAGAATTTGGAACCTAGCTCATTCACTTTGGTTAGTGTAGCTCTTGCTTGTTCGAATTTGGATAAGCCTGATGGTTTACGGCTTGGAAAGCAGGTGCATGCCTACACATTAAGGAAAGGGGATTGGAGAACATTTACAAACAATGCTTTGATGGCAATGTATGCAAAATTAGTAAGGGTTGATGACTCGAGAGCTTTATTTGAGTTGTTTGATGATAAAAATATGGTCTCTTGGAATACCATTATTAGCTCATTCTCTCAAAACAATCAATTTATGGAAGCATTGTTATATCTTCGTCTTATGCTTCTTAATGGAGTTAAACCTGATGGAGTTACGCTTGCAAGTGTTCTTCCTGCTTGCTCCCATTTGAAGATCTTAAATATTGGAAAGGAATTACATTCATACGCCATGAAAAACATTGATCTGAATGAAAATTATTTTGTTGGCAGTGCTTTAGTTGACATGTATTGCAATTGCAAACATGTTGAAAAAGGACGCCGTGTTTTTGATGGAATCTTGAAAAGGACAGTTGCAGTTTGGAATGCTATGATTGCTGGGTATGCACAAAATGAGTGTGATGAGGAAGCGTTGAATCTCTTCAGTGAGATGACATTATCTAATTTTTTTCCAACTGCTACCACATTATCAAGCATTCTGCTGGCTTGTGTACGTTGTGAAGTGTTTTTAGATAAAGAAGGCATCCATGGATACGTATTAAAACTGGCCTTAGATAAGGATATCTATGTTCAGAACACCCTAATGGACATGTATGTTAGAATGGGGAAGATTGAAATTGCAAAAAACATATTTAACATTATGCAGGTGAGAAATCTAGTCTCGTGGAACACATTGATCACTGGTTATGTTGTTTGTGGATGCTATGAGGATGCTCTGAATCTTCTGCATGACATACAAATAGGAGAAGAAAAGTGTAACACCATTGCTGAATATGAGGATGATGAAAGAATTCCTATCAAGCCAAATTCAGTGACACTTGTGACAGTGCTTCCCGGTTGCGCTTTCCTGGCAGCACTAGATAAAGGGAAAGAGATTCATGCTTATGCTGTTAGACAAATGCTAGTAACTGATGTTGTAGTGGGAAATGCACTAGTTGACATGTATGCAAAATGTGGCTGTTTGAACTTATCTAGAAGAGTGTTTGATCAAATGCCCATGAGAAATGTTATCACTTGGAATGTTCTCATCATGGCTTATGGGATGCATGGAAAAGGGGAAGAAGCTTTGGAGCTTTTCAAAAGGATGGGGGCAGAAAGAGCTAGGAATGGGGAAGTAAAACCTAACGAAGTTACCTATACTGCGATATTCGTTGCTTGTAGTCACTCCAAGATGGTGGATGAAGGCCTTAATTTATTCCATCAAATGAAAAATGACCATGGGATTGAACCCACTTCTGACCATTATGCTTGTGTTGTGGACTTGCTTGCCCGATCTGGTCAAGTGGAAGAGGCATATAGAATGATCAATAAGATGCCACCTGATTTGGACAAAGTAGATGTATGGAGTACCTTGCTTGGTTCCTGCCAAATCCACCAAGCACTAGAAATTGGAGAAATTGCGGCCAAGAACCTTTTTATGTTGGAGCCAGATGTGGCCAGCCACTATGTTCTATTGTCTAATATATACTCATCAGCTGGTCTCTGGGACAAAGCAATGGATGTTTGGAGGAAAATGAAGGAGAAGGGGGTAAGAAAAGAACCTGGTTGTAGTTGGATTGAGTTTGGTGATGAGGTTCATAAGTTTTTAGCAGGGGATGCATCACACCCTCAAAGTAGACAGCTTCATGAATATCTTGAAATTCTGTCACACAGGATGAGAAGGGAGGGCTTTGTACCTGATACTTCCTGTGTACTTCACAATGTTGATGACGAAGAGAAAATTACTTTGCTCTGTGGGCACAGCGAGAAACTGGCAATTGCTTTTGGCATTCTAAATACCCCTCCTGGAACTACCGTAAGAGTTGCTAAGAACCTTAGGGTTTGCAATGACTGCCACACTGCTACTAAATATATATCAAAGATAGTGGACAGGGAGATCATGCTTAGAGATGTAAGAAGGTTCCATCATTTCAAAAATGGAACTTGTTCCTGTGGCGATTATTGGTAAAATGGAAAAACAATGAATTCATTCTCTTCAGATGAGATCTTGTATCATTGCAACTTGAGTTCTACGTCATTATCTCTAGTTACACATACATGTAACTAAGCAAATGGACAAATGTATGTATCGAAGCCTGTGATATGTTTTTAAACAGCGTAGGACCCAGGAATTTTGGTGAGTTGAGGCAATATATAAAGGCATAGAAAATAGAGCACTTGTTTATATATTTAGAATTATACTTCGATATACTCAGAAACTTTGAACCCGTACATATCTTTGCAGCTTTTGTTATAGATTTTCATATTTTTCATGACATTTTTTATGAAAAGTCAAGAATTTTTAGAAATTTTTGTGACTAATTTCTGAGTGTAAATATCACCTAAATGAAAGTAATGGTGTAATGCATCTCCATTAAAAGCGAAATCAAAAGATAAAAACAATACAATTTTGGGACTGTGTCAAATTATTCCCTTGAAATCAAAACACATGTCGAAAATCTTTTCTAAAAATTGATAAATTTTTCAAAACATCTATTAATAAAACAATTTTTAAAAAATCAGGAGCTGCGTATATGCCTCAATAAGGATATGGTGCTGATTGATCAAATTTCTTTAGAAAGATCTTTGTGAAAAATAATTTTCCAAAAATCAGGAGCTACGCGTCTGTACTAATCAGAGTATGGTATAAATCAACTTGGACCAAGGTCAATTATCTGATCCAGTCAAATGATGTATACTCGCCAATCTTTATCTCATATCTACCAGATAATCGGTTATATAATCATCATATCAATATAATCACGCGCGCGCACATCTATGAAACATATATCCCGTAGACATAGTACAACAACATATGGAGACTGAAAATCATTAAAAACAAGATCAGGAAAAACCTTATTTCTTGAAATTCAATTGAGCCAAAAACCTCAGTTCTTGAAAACTCATACCAGATGAACCTTGTAAGTTTTCTTTCTTTCTACAATTCTTTTTTTTTCTCGTCATCTCATTTCTAAATCCGTTTCCCAAAGAAAAAAAAAATACAAGTTTTTTAAAACTTGTCTGGAAATTGTACAATTGTAAATCAAATTTATATTTTCAAAAGATAAAAGCAATATCATTAAAACTCATTAAACGGTAAAATGTAATAAAATGCACATAGAAATGCCAATACAACTAATGCATGATCTGTTTTTTCCTTTCCTTTCCTTTTAGATTTCCAATCCTAGCTGACAACTATAATCATACCCTTTATGAAAAATCTATTCTCAGAAATTGACAGTTGAGAGTGATAGATATTCTTCTTCTGGTTCAATAAATCAGCAAAAGTTTGAAATTTATCAAAAACCCATTCTCAGAACTAGTTCCATAAAAAATCCTTCTGTAGTTTTTGCCCCTCTAATGTCTCCGTAAAACAAATGGGTATGTGTTTCGAGTCAAATTTTGTAGACTGGATAGCTTCGACCTTAAGATGGGTTCTCCACAAAAAAACAATCAAAATTTTGATTGTTTGTAGAATCTATGCAAAGAGATACAATTGCACACAACAAAATGGCTCTTGAAATTATATGCATGGAGTTATAAAAGATTTCTAAAAGGCTATATGGGTTACTAATGTGCTGAAGTAAGTAGCAGAATAGAATGTGAAAGTGTTTGAATATGTTGTTTGTATTTGAACTACAAAAAGATGATCTTTCCTTAGTCGGTTAATGGCCCCTTTATAAAAACTATAAATAGGGATAATAAAAATATCTAGATCCAATGAATCTAGTCGGGATCGATGGATATCTATCCTATGTATCATATCCAAATTAGACCTGTTACTTAATGGTTTGGATTTGGGTCTAACTATTAAATATCTAATGGATTTTGGGTCTCTTTTAGTTATTACATTAGACCCGCTATGATAACGTACTTTATATCTAGTTAATTATTATTAATTAAAAATTTTATTTTATAATTTTCTTTTTTAATTAAAAAATTTGCAATTATATATATTTTTTAATTTCAAATGGGTCCTTATCAAGTCTTTGAGTCCGGTCTTGTAGCATCTTTAATGGGTCAGGGTCTCTAACAAGTCTGGAGTGACGGATCCTAATCAAGTCTAGATTAGATTGGATTGGATTTGGGTTGGTTCTACCCAAACCTTACACATTGCCATCCTTAGCTATAACTAGTTTCTTTTAATAACCACTCCTAAAAACTAGCTCCTACAACAACAAATATGTGCTTAAAAGGGATAAAAACTAAAAAAGAAAAAAAACTATAAAATAAAACAACTAAGAAATGGTGAGATAACTACCAAATAATTGCCTCCCACATTCCTCGCATGTGTTTACCTTGAATTCATTTGCTAACCGCTTGGTGATTGTCTTTTTGCCTAATATGTTTTGACTCTAAATGTACTGCTAACTAGCTTGGGCCATTTTGCAAAAAGTAGCTAGCAAAGACCCCTAGTTTGGTTTGATTGCTTGACTTTGAGTTAAAATTTTGATGCATTTAGCAGTTTTAAATCAAAAATATGATCAAACTAAACTATGCCATCATAGCACTGACTTAAATTCTTGATTGACTTGCAGCGTCGAAGCTTAACCATTTGTTCAACTTGTGACCCCTGAGTTGCTTCATGACATGTGGAACTTCCCTTTGACATTACTTGCCTTTTTTAGGCCCCAAAAGAGAACCTTCCCTTATCTTCCCTTTTAAGGAACCTATTCAACTTCTAGAGCTCACTTTGTCATTATTTACTCAAATTACTTTTGATTTCTTCCATGCTCATTCCTATGTGCTAATTTTCCTTCCTCTAATCTTCACTTCTTGTCAGAACATGACCACTGCTTCAAGCTCTTCCTTTCAAGCATCTTGAGCCATTAAATTTTCAGATCCCCATTTAGAAACATTCTTTATTCTTCAATTTAAGGTATTCATACCCTCTTTTGAGTTTGATGTTAGCAAGAATGAGCCACTAGTTTTCTATCAAGGTTCTCTTTCTAATGGAAAACCATACCTCGATTTCTTGTTTTTGCAAAGACCCTTGTTATTATCTAGGTTTATTCTTGTTACCCCATGTTGTAAGAACATTAAGGATTTTAGGAATTTCCCAAGTCCTTCTCTAGTATATCTAAACTAGTTAGATATAGTCTAATTAGAGAAAGAACTTCTTTGAAAAAAATTAGGCATTTTTTATGCAATCTAGTTATCTAGGTTTTCTTTGAAATGTTCATCCTCTAGTAATAGGGGTTGCCCTGTGTTTCTAGTTACCTTCTACCAATAGTCTTTAGGTTTCTTACGACATGATAGATCCTTCCTCTCTTGATGTTACAGCCATCATTGGTCTGTGACTGCATGGTGAAACTATTTTGGCCTCACTTTCACCTTCGACCAAAAATTTACATTGGCTTATGCTTATTTTTGCTAGGAGTTCCACTTACTTGACATTTTTGTCAACATTCTAAGGATCTCTTAACTCTTCGATCTTTGATAGTGAGCATATCACTTTTTTTTTGACTTTATTGGCTCTGTAAACATTTTTTTGGTGTTTCCTCATTGAAAATTATTTCTTCTTTCTTGCCTTTAGCAATTTTGCTTCATTAGGATTGACAGTAAGCATTAGGGTCTTTGTTGTTAGCCTTAGGGAGATTGTTAGCCTTAAGGAGTTTGTTAACCTTAAAGAGATTGTTAATTCTAAAATGTTAATCTCTTAGC
>JANHAO010028257.1:0-10660 GCA_026873985.1 Saraca asoca
TTATATCCAAATGCACAGAATGTATAGTCCAGGATGCGCTAGAACTCAATCAAATTGGTCTAGGACACCCATCCAGACTAACAATTACCACTATGCAAGATTAATTTTATTTAAAATTAAACTTTTAATCATATATATATTATCTTTTATTGTCAAATAAGAAATATATAATATACAATTACAAATTATACAATGATGCATCAAACATTATATAATATAAGAGTTTATATATACATATTTTATACTATACTATCCTATAATACTTATACTATGAATCAGGGATCTGAGTATCAAATATAGCAAGACAAGTCTTAGTCCATACTACAAATGAGATGGCATGTAATCCATGAAATACATCATTAACATAAAGAGAAGTCATTTTGTGGGATGAGGGCTGCAGTTTGTTTTTGCCTTTGACTTGGAAAGCTTCCGTTCTCTATGTAGCTACAATAGCTTCCACTGACAAGAAATAAAATGACCGAATAAAGAGATTAACATAATATAATTTCTCTTTCGGCCTTTCATCATTAGGTCTAAAAGTTTTGGACTTGCTGGACTTTGGTCTGTAAGTTGTGTAATGTGATGTTGGTATGTGGGCTTTGAATTGTTAGATTTGGATTCAGCTGGAGTTAAATGTGTGTGTGTGTGTGTGTGTGTGTATAAATCTCATCTTAAATGGTCCACTGTTGGGTCACTTGTTTAGTATAGCTTCAACAGTCCAAACCAAGTTTTTAGCTCAAGAGTTTTAGAAATAAAAAATAGCCCTTTTCTTTTAGGGCAAATAAGTGTTTTTTTATATAAATTTCTTATTATAATTTTTTATCGAAGTTTTTTATTTCAAATTACATGTTGTTATGAAGATATGAAAATTTTTAAAGTGCAAAATTAAAAATAACAAGTTCAAATTATTTTTCATTTTATTTTTTTCAATTATATTTTTAGGAAATATATGTTTTAAACACTTTTTATTTATTTATCAATTATTTTATCACAAGTGTTCAACTCATTTCATATCAAAACAAGGCAAGTCAAGTCAAATTTTAATGGTCAAGATCGTTTTAATGTTTTCTAGCTTTAACCTGATTTGTATTTTATTATAGACCAAAAATTTGGCCTATTCAAAATTTAAGAAATATGATAGAATTTCTAGATCTATTTAATTAGGTGAGTTTATAAACTCTAAATAAGTCATATATATCCCTATAAGCTATAAGCTTTAAATAAGTTTAGTAGCACAAAAAAAATTATATAATACACTTGTGAAATAAAGGCCTTTTCACCCAATAATACTATCCTAAAAACTATTTTTAGAAATGTTCATTTAAAACAAAGTCCCACTATAGTGTAATTTTTTATGGAAAAAAAAACTGAGGGGCAAAAATGTCTACCCCTTGAATATTAAAACTTTTGCTGCCTACAACCTATTAAATGGCTTTTTTATTTTTTATTTCAAAATAATACTATTAATAATCTTTAAAATTCATTATGTTAAATAAATTCCATTATTTACAATTGTAAATTTTATTGTAAATTCTTAAAGGGATTAGTGACATGTCTTAGCATTGAAGTAAAGTAATTTATCATATTTCTAAACTTTTTGTAAAAAAAAATACTGCAATTAATTGAGTAAGAAGTACGAATAAAAATTTTTATATACTTGTAATAATAAAGTTTTATGTAACAAATTTTTAATTTTTTTTGGGATGCCCTTTTTGTTAATAATAAAAATTTTATATATGTAATAATAAAGTTTATTTTTCTAAAATCTGTAACTTTTTGTGAAAATTTTAAAAATTAGCTTTCTTATAAAACGTAATATTTAAAAAATTTGTAGAAAAGAAAAGAAAAGAAAAGCAAGATTGGTTATCATATAAAAACCTTTAAAAACTAGTGACTTAAAATGTTAGCATTTCCAAACCTTTAAAAGAAAAAAAAAGTGCCATAAAACAATACTTAAATATGCAAGTGAGTTAACATCTCCAAACCCCTGTCACTGCATTATTACACCAAATGACTTAGAAACATATGTTATTTAGTACTTCTCACTTCAAATGAATTATTTTCTTTTAAAAAAATTAGGAATATTATAAGTTGTTCCATTATAAAATTAACATATGTAACCAATCTCTTTATAAACTTATAATGATAATTATAAATTATCTAATCCTTTAAAAATTATTTACAGCATGATTCAAATTTAAAATATGCATGTCCAAAGATAACAATATATCTTTTACCAATTAAGTCAATTTTAAAGATGATTGGTAATAGTATTTTGAAATGAGCAAAAAAAGATGAAAGAAAAACTTTAAGTTATTTAACAGGTTGCAGGGAGGAAAACGACATTGAACTAATGAGTAGATTTTGTTATTGCTAACGTTTTTTTAAAAAAAATTGCGTAATAGTAGAAATTTGTTTGAATCAACATCATCTCTAGGAAAATATTTTAGAATAGCATTATTGTATTCTAGCAGCTTGATTCATTACTTATCTTTTTGCCTAGAAGGTGGTCTATTTGGAAGAAGTGATTTCTATATTTGAATGTGTTTATTGAAACTTTGTCTATATATAGTTAAATGAATTGCTTTGTACAAATATTTTGATTTGTTATTTATTATGTGCAAATATCTTCATCAAATTATTTTGGGTTTGTTTGAATTAAAATCATTCAATAACTTTCTAAACTCAAAAATTTTGTAAAGAGAACACCAAAAATTATGAAAATTTTCAAAATACCCAATTCACTTCTCTCTTGAATGTGGGTTGGCTTGACCTACATAAACCATAATTTAACTACATTACCAATTGTTATTGAGAATATGCTTGATCTTATGTAGATCTGTAGAAAAGTCAATCGAAACACAAAATATATTCATATAGATGTGATATTACATTACCTATCCATTAGTAGAGTACATCCATTGGCTAATACCACTAAATTAATTGGTTGTCCTTTAATCTATTTTTATCATGATATTATACTTTTCTTCTATTCTTACTTTGACTTCAAAAAACTAAAATGTTATTTTTTTGTTCTTAGATCAATTTGTCTATATTGTTTATCTTATAGGCATATTTGTATTACTATTGATTTATCTTACATTTATAGCACGAAGTTAAATGTTACCTTTAAGTTTAATTGAGTTTATCATTTTTCTTTTTATTTTACATTTGACACAATCCAAAATAACTTGTCTAGTCTAAAGTCGATTAATATCAAGCGAGCGATCCGATCATAACATCACAAACAACTAAAATCACTGAATGAGATCGAAAGACCAAGTCCTAGGTTGAATGACCAAGAACTTCAAATCAAATAACTAGCATCATGGATTTGATTACTAGGTAGATTTAAGATAGATCTGTCTTCAATAGTCACCTCACGACAATTAATGTGATCAAACTGTTAGGCAAGAACTTCACTTTCATCATCAACATATTAAAGACACGTAGACATTCATCATTTGCCCAAAAGCATGCCAATTGGCATGATCATCGTTTATATAAGCACTAAGGTATTTCTTTTTTTGACATATTCTCTATTACAATTGAAACTTTGCTGGAAAACTAACTTGATAATCGAAATGTATTTGATAGATCACTTATGTCGTGTATGATTGACCTTATTATTGTGTAGACCATTGCCTTGTTAGTTTCCGTCCTCCTGATATTCCTCTTTTGAAGGAGAGTTTTGGTGTTCATTTTAGTATTATATATATAAAAATGTTTATCTAACTTCATATATATAAAAAGCAAAATATGAATTGAGTAAATTGAAATTCTCTTTTTTAAATATTTATCATTTTTTTCATATTCCATTTTGTTTTCAATATTTTTGATTTAATTTTTATTTTAATATACACATAATATGTTCTGAACAAATTTATAATTTCCAAATTTTTACATATTTATCTATTTTTTCCTATAATTCTTATTTTTTTAACATTAATCCATGTGTGACATGGATAGTCCACTAGTTTTTCCTATCTGATGCATTTTTAAAGGATTTGGATCTTTTTCTTTGTTTTTTTTTTTTTGTCATTTTCTTGTTATATTGAGAAGAGATAGATACAAAAATTTTAATGAGTTTCATGCACATAAAAAAGATTATGGACCTCTTGTATATAAAGATTCTATATTTATTTTTATTTAACTTAACGTGACATTAATAATAAGATAAATTACTCTCACCTCATCTGAGGTTTGGGGATAATTACAATCCCTTCCCCCTAATTTTCAATTTTGATGTTTATCTCTTGATACTAACAGGTATAGACAATGTTATCTGTGAACAAAAATGCTCTTATTTTGATGTTTATCTCTTGATACTAACAGGTATAGACAATGTTATCTGTGAACAAAAATGCTCTTATGGGTAGTATGAGTGAAAACTCATCTCTTCCTTCTTCTTCTTCATTTTTTTCCATTTTCTAAAGAAAACTTCACATTTTAACCTTCTTTCTTTTAATATTTTTTTTCCCATTTCATGTTTCTCTCTTCTTTAACAATGATTTTACCATTTCATCTTCATCAAAACTAATTGAGGTTGGATTACTTTAGCAATTAGCTTCATTGATTAATCGAAAATGATTGAAAGGTGAGTTTTTCGTTCTTTTTCTTTGATTTCAGAATTGTGTTTTTTTTTCACTATATTTCTTCTTTATTTTGTATGCTTTTTTTCTAATTTAGCAGTTCATTTTTTACTGTATATTTATATTATTTTTCGTAAAATATTTTTAAGGAAAATATGTGTAGGAAGATGATTTTGTTTGACTTCTTCGACCTGCTTTTGCATAATTGGTATATTTGTCCATTTCATGCCTTTAGAATCATTGTCAATTGAGTTTCAAATCATAAAAGTTTCCCCACCGTCCGTAACCCCACTGCTATTAACCCAAAGTAGAGAAACAAAAGAGCAAAGTTGCACTTCCAGGGGGGCCTACCTCGACCAGTCGAACAAGTGGTTGGATTGGACAAAATATAAGCTAAATATAATGGGCCATTTCCTCGTAAACAACTGTTTTTAAAAATAATTTTAAAAATTTTATTCTAAAATTTTGTTTTAAAAATTATTTTTAAAAATAATTCTCAACTATTTTTAAAAATAATTTTTAAAAATAAAAAAACAGAACAAATTTTCAAACAGGTTCATAAGCACTTGAAATCTTGGAAGTGAAGTTGGTGGAGGTTTAGCGGAGGAGCTGGTTCAGAGTAAGGTTTTGTCTTATTTCTTGTAAATTTATTTTCTTAATTTTTTAAAAAAAATGGAGGAGGTCCATATCTTAATTTATTAACTATAAAAAATCTTAAGGTGCTAACTATATCCATTTATCCTGGGTATCATTGGCAAAGTCAGAATCCAAAGACTAATGAAAGCATAAAAATATGAAATTAAAAATAAAAAGTTTATCATATATAAATTAAAAATATAATCTATGTCAAATTATAAGTATTATAATATAAAAAAATAATTAAATTATACAATTATTCTATGATTTTATATTTTAAAATTATCATATAATTAATTTATTATTAATTATATTAAATATATCTTTAACTTAATAATCATCTATTCATATATCTCTTATTTAATTATATAATTGATTCTTTATAATCCTTCTTCAAAATAATGTTCTTTTCGCAGAACCTTTTCTGGTTGAAGGAGGAGGTTGAGAAGAGGACTTTGCTGAGGAGAGAGAGAGAGAGCGTAGTGTTGTGGACATGTGGTATTGGACATGTGCATGGAACATTGTAGTGATAGTGAAGGAAGCAGATAGTGATAGTGCATGCACAAGGTGACATTGGAAGGCATTCATATATCTCTTTAGGACCTCTTTCTCTCTCTCCTGTCCACCCTAAAGATGTTGACAGGAGAGAGAGAGAAAGAGGTCCATACATGCACCCATGATGGCACTTCAAAATCCGATTCACAGCTTCGACTTTATATAGGCAATCTCTCCAGGGTGATATCAAAGTGGTGCCCATTTACCCTAAAGAGTTTACTCCAAAAAGCGGTTAAGAATAATGGTTTTCTATCACTGTCCATAGTTTGAATGAGGGAACCCATGAAGCTACAAACATTAGACAAGAACACTGCTATCATTTGTGCTGCTGTAAATGGGTGGTTCAAACTTCAAAGCCAAGAAGCGGAAATATTCAATAAATTTTCATTAAGGAAATATTATGTTATTAAATTTAATTTTATCTTTTGTCAGCTGATAGGTCTTTAGTGAATTTGTTATTTTTTTTCGTTATGTTTTACTTTTCCTTGTTTGAATTCAACCTCATAATCATATCCCATGAATTTTTCTAATCATTATCGTATAGGTGTGTTAATTTATTAAAAATAAAAAATTATATCATATTATTATAATCAATATATAAATTAAAGATGTAATATATATCAAATTATAAGTGTTATAATTTTAAAAAATAATTAAATTATACAATTGTTTCATGATTTTACATTTCAAAATTATCATATAATTAATTTATTATCAATTATATTAAATATATCTCTCTCAATTTATGTAATTTAATAGTCATCCACCCATACATCTCTTATTCAATAATGTAATTGATTCTTTGTAATCTTCCTTTAAAATAATGTTTTTTTTTTCATAGTTATTATAAAGATTACATAGTCATTAAAACTTTTTTATTTTTTTTTGAAAAAAATGAAAATCCATACAATTAATCCTACTAGATCCTATTAGTTTTGAATGTATTTATTATATGCATTATTTTAACTAGTATTTTTTTTCGATGATATTAATAAAATAGAGGAATTTAAAAAAGATATAATGAAACTAATTAAAAATAGTTAAATCCTGTAACTTGTGGTTGATTTTGGACTTTAATATAATAATTAAAAAAAATAATTAATACCTGTTTTAATATTTAATAGGATAAAATTTGAAATTTAGATGGGACAATTTAGATAAAATATATAATAATATATCAAATTTTAACATGATCAATAGGGATACATGACCCCATTGAAATACACTAACTCTGACTACTAGTGTTGGTGTCCCGGTAACGTCCAGATCTTTTTATATTTGATATTGATATTTTGATATAAATAAATTTGTTACACAATTTTTTTATTAACTTAATCGGTCAAGGATCAATTTAATGATTTATTAAAAAATGTATGAAAATATTATTTTTTTCTCTTTTATTATAAAACATGTTTGAGTTTTTTCTTTTTTTCAGTGAAAAGAAAATTATATTAAACGAAACATCAAGGTAACATAGTTAGCAAATACAAGAAACCAACAAAGCAACAGATCACAAAAGTATATCCCATCCCATCTTTTTACTTGGATATTTGCAGTCTTCACATCCCGCGGACTCCGTGATTTCTCCCTGCAAGACAACATTAGACTTATCAACAAAATTAACGGCAGAAACAGAATCAAATTTAATCCCAATGTGTACCATCATCCAAAGATATAGAGAAGCAGCATACTTTGACCCCTCCAACACGTACGTGGGAAACCCAAACATACTGACTCGACTAAATTATTGAAAGATATTTGTATATTCAAGTTATCTTGTGGTCATCTTTTGAAGCAACATTCATGAAACAATTCTCTTATCATTAACCATTGCGCTGTCACATTCCAAGACATAACCTAAAATTTTTTATTAAAAGTTAGCGTGAACAAAGGCTAATCTCTAATATTCGATAAAAAAAAAACGATACTTTCCACTTGTACGTAGTCCCCATTATTAATCACAACCATATAGGAAACAAACTCCAACAGAAAATAGGAAAAAAAATGAATAATTAAACAGATAATTAACGAATACTAGCTATTAATTAATATATATATATATATATATATATACATGTATACACGAAAAATTGCTAAACTCCTCAACTTTACACAAAAGATAATATCTTCCATTCTTTTAATTGAAAAAAAATCCAATAAAGAGTGAAAATAAAAAATAATTTTCTATTTGTTTGAGTAGAATTAAAAGAATAAAGTTGGATTTTTTTCCACATTTGGACCACACCATTCCACTTCAGGAAATTTTCACATGAATCTGCATGAAACTAGAAGGACTGATAAAACAAACTCAAAAGCACATGTTAGCAAACACATTATACGTGCACAGAAAGAAATGATACACTTATTTGAGTTTGGAGTATGATGGTGCAAAATTGAAGGGTGTGTAAATCAACAGAAATACCTTTATATGTTATTATTATTAGTAGCATGAAATATCATTTCTTCTTTGAAAAGATCATCTGAATGGTTGGAAGTTGAGAGTCACAGCTGGAAGAGGTAGCTGTGGTTTTGGTCGGAGGAGGAGGTTGAGTAGTAGGGCACAGAACCTTTTTAATGTTGATATCTTTGGAACTCATTCTGCTCTAACAACTTACTGCTGTTTGATCTTCCCTTGCTGAGAATTACCTAAAAGATAGAGTAAGAGAGAATGGTAGAGAAAAAACGGTGCTGACAGGATAGAGAGGAGAGGGAGTAGTGTCGATAAGGAGTAAGAGAGTAATATATAAAGAAGAATAGCAGGGAAAGAGGAGCAGTGTTAACTGGGAGAGGGAGAAAACGTGTAGCAGAGAGACCAAATGGCGTGTTCTGATGTCACGCTTTAAGGCCAAGAAGGACCCGAGAAGGACCCTGTATTGGATTTAATTTGACCTTCTTGCCCTTTGTTTTCTAAAAGTAAAAGGTCAAAAAAAAAAGAGAAAATGGATAGAATCAAGTTATATATTTGGGAATGGGATCTCTCGTTAGTTTAAAAGAAAGATATATATAATTTTTTTTATTAAGATAATAGATTTCAATAAAAAATTATAAATTCCCAAATAAAAAATTATATGTTATTTTTTCTAAATTCACGCCCATATATGTGAGAGAAAGGAATCTTTCATTTATTAAATTTCTTAAATTCTGAGGAGATAATCTTTATCTTCCTAAATTTATTTTCAACTAAGGAAAATTATGTAGTGCAATATCTAAAGTGAAAAATAAAGAAGGCTTTGATCATATTGATATGTGCAAGAATAGTAAACCAACACAGCATATAACAAATATTATCTAAAAGGAAATTTTCAAAAATAATCTATTTAATAAATAACCAACAATTTTTTTAATTAGATTTTAAAATTTATATGTTTAAATTTCAAAACTTAACTGCATCTTAACAAAATTAAAACGCTTTAGTTTTGTTAAATACCAACCTCTCCATTTCATCATGTTGCTTAAAATGCAAAATTGAAGGGTGTGTAAATCAACAGAAATACCTTTTTATGTTATTATTATTAGTAGCATGAAATATCATTTCTTCTTTGAAAAGATCATCTGAATGGTTGGAAGTTGAGAGTCAGAGCTGGAAGAGGTAGCAGTGGTTTTGGTCGGGGAAGGAGGTTGAGTAGTAGGGCACGGAACCGTTTTAATGTTGATGTCTTTGGAACTCATTCTGCTCTAACAACTTACTGCTGTTTGATCTTCCCTCGCTGAGAATTACCTAAAAGATAGATAGGTAAGGATGCGCAATACTATAACTAGGTCTTTAGGGAATTCTTACAAAGGAGACAAAAAGGGTTCATAGAGAAAGAAGAGAGTGGAAGACAGTTGAGATCATAGAGAGAAGAGGACTTTGCCTTGACAACTTACTGCTGTTTGATCATAAAGATAGAGTAAGAGAGAATGGTAGAGAAAGAACATTTCAGACAGGATAGAGAGGAGAGGGAGAGAGGGAGTACTGTTGATAAGGAAAAACAGCGTAATATATAAAGAAGAATAGCAGGGAAAGAGGGAGTAGCGTTGAAGGGAAGAAGTTGAAGACGTGTTGAGAGACACAAGCCTACGGCGAAGGATCCCGGAAGGACAGGATTTAATTTGACCTTTTTTGCCTTTTGTTTTCTAAAAGTAAAGAGTTAAAAAAAACAAAAAATAAATGAGAAAATGGATAGAATCAAGTTCTATATGTGGTAATGGGACCTCTTGTTAGTTTAAAAGAAAGATATATAAAAATACACAATTTCTAATTTCTACTCTAATTAATTTCTAATTTCTGTCCATTTTTCAAAAGAAAAAGACACAATTTCTAATTTCTACTCTGATAGAAGTTTGGAAAGACAAAAAAGTATTCAAAGTCAAAAAAGTATCATAACAAGAAAGCTGTAAGTCTCCAATAATTTAAAAAATTTTAGTGGCACATCGATAAAATTATAATTTTATCTTATTTATTATATATAAAATTAATATAACACTACAAAAAAAAAAAAAGATTTTAGCCACCGAAACTGCGACCGAATTTTTTCGGTGTCTAACTGCGACCGATTCGCGACTACATTGCCACTGATTGGCTAAGGAAAAAATTTGAAAATTTTTTATGGTATAGCGACCGAATCAGATGCTGAATATTTCGGTCGCTAAAATTTCGGTCACAATTCAGTAGCAGTGTAGTGGCAAATAGCGAAAATTTTAGATTTGTTTGGGAAAAGCGTTTGTGACCGAATTTTTCAGTCGCGATTTTAAGTTTCGCGAACGAATATTTCGGTCGCAATTTCAGTGGCAAGTAAATCTGTTTTTCTATCGGGCTTCCCCTGTTCCTCAGTTCTCGAAACCTAATTGCAACTTCCCCTTCTCGAAACCTAGTTCTCGAAACCTACTTCCCCTTT
>JANHAO010028258.1:0-10652 GCA_026873985.1 Saraca asoca
TAAAAAATATTTTATTTATTAAATATTAAATATAAAAATTATGATAAAAATAAATATTTTTTATTTTAAAAAATATTATTTTTTTTAAAATTATATAAATATATCATTTTATGTTATTTTACCTCTACTAAGTAGCTTAACAGCTACTTTTACTAAACACTTCTAATTTAATAAGCTAGCTTAACAGCTTTTAATTTTCAGGTAGCTTGTAGCTTATCAACTTTTAGCTAACTTATAAATTTTCAGTTAATTTACCAGCTAATTTTATCAACAGGACCAAAATTTAAAGGTTAAAATTGAATCTCATGAAAGAGATTCCAACTAGCATCCTTGGATGGCAACAGATTGGGGCACTCATCCAAGAGCAGTCGGTGATGATGCCTTGGCCTCTTTGCAAACATAAATTAGTTGGACTCATCTTATATCAAATTTTCTATTACGAGGTCCTAATTGAAATTGGCAATTTTTACCAGCACTTTTTGTGCTTTTTTACAATTTTAATTAGGAGTTCGATACAAAACCCTATTAAAGAAATATGATTTTTTTCCAACCCTTTGGATTAACTTAATTGTTAAGATTCATTGTTTTTTATTATCTATGTTTAAATTTGAATCTCACTAATAAATATAAATTAATAAACTTATTATATGTGTACATATAATATACATAAGGACTCTATATGTGCTAAGTGGGTCTAACACTTGTCGTATGAATCATTACAGCTACCAAATTAGGACAGATATTCTATTAGCTTGAATCTAAGAGGATCTATTTACCTCCTCCAAATTCTATAAATAGATTATATATGATTAAGTGTAACTGGATTTTGAATACTTCTTTTCTTTTTACTAGAATATGTACTGACTTGAACTTCAAAGGGGTCTTGGTGGTCTCCGTGACTCTTTGCAAGAAGTTTTGATTACTATGCTTAGCCATCAAAGATCAAATATTCATCACCCACTGCCAGTGAACTCAGAGTTAGACTCAAATCACATTGCTAGCGACTCAAGATGTCACTGCTTAAAAAGGCCAATGTCATGTCCTGCTTTGAAATATAACAATCTATTCTACTTCTAAGCTTTTTATCATAAAAGAAAAATATAATTCTCACTGAGTTTAGCAAATTTCAATTCCATCCCAAGATGATGGCAAGGGACAATCCCTCCAGAGAAAAAGAAAAAAGAAGAATGAAATTAATTTTTTACTCCAAATGTACCAAAAGCCCTCAGGCTTTTGCTTTGTATGGTGGGGGACTATGGAGAAAACATTGATTGAGGTGGTGCCCTACAATACAATACATGCTTGGAAAAAGTGGGATATTGATGCAGCTTTCTCTACATACGTTGGGTGGGGAATAATGCGATTAGGAATGATATTCTTAAAGTTGTGACGTTGAAATGTGATCCTGAAACCATAATAGATTGCTAGTTATGGGTGCAAGTGGTTGAAAGTGTTATAAATCCTACCCAACGCATGCAACACCCTCAAGTTTGAGGTCCATGCCATAGGATTAATTACCTCGCAGTAAATAAAAGAAGAATAAAAATAAAAAAATCTCATCATACACCGGCTAGGGTAGACAATTTTCTTATTTTCAAAAATAAACACGAACATTTAAACGAGTATTATTTATCAAATTTGACAAAAATAAATCTATTTGAATTAACTCTAAAATAAGATTTCTAGGAAACTCAGAAATCCTTTGCAATAAAAAATTCAATTTATACATGAATTATATAAGTTTTGGGATATTATATATAGCATATTTATCTTTCTTGCAAGGGTTATATTTTGATATGTACTAAAAAATTTTGTGACTCTTTATAAAAATTGAATGTATAAGTTATTAAAGTTATAACTTTTTATATAAAAACTTGTAACTTTTCATAAAAAGTTGTAAGTATATATAGATTTTATATGTGTAACTCAATTACCCAAAGTCACATAAAAAAATTTCCAAAACTTTTTCATTTTTATACAAAAGTTATAACTGTTAATGAAAAAAATTACAAAATGTACAACAAATTTTTAATAAAGAATAAATTAATAAAATATAACTTTATCTTTATTATCTTAATAAATACCAAACTATTTTATATATCAATTAACTTTTATACCAAACTATTTGATGCCAGTATAAAAGATTTTATTATGTAAGAACAAAATAGGATGACCATGTTTGACAATCAATGGATTATATTAGTTGTTCACTGATTGTATTAGCGATTAGTTGATAACTTATTATATTAAAGGTATTTAATAAATAATTTTTTGATCAACTTTTAACTAATTTGAGGAGTTTTAAATGTTTGACTAAGTCAATCAGTTATTTTAATATTTAGTAAATGACTACTTAATTTAACTTTTTAGCTCTCAAAAAGTTAAAGAATTCAGTCTTTTCAATTAGCTGTTTGACATTTAGGATGTAAAAACACATCATTACCCCTGATCAATTCAATTTTTAATACCCTTGTTCCTAATACATAGAAAAACCCTTATAAAAAATATGCATAAAATATATTTTATAATAAATTATTTCCCAATTGATTTATATGTATTAAATATATTATTTGATCATTCTTCTTTTTTCTCTTACTATCAGTTTATAAAAAATAACAATATAAATAAACGATAATAATAATAATTAGAATTATAAAAATGCATTTTTATCTAATTATCTATTTCTTAATAAAAAATTATGATAAATATAATAATTTGTTTTTTAAAAGAAAATCTAATAAGTATAATAAATTATAATTCTTTATTTTTTAAAATGAAATCTAATAAATAATAAATTATAATTATTTATTTCTTAAAAAAATTTAATGCATAATAAATTACAACAATTTTTTTGGAAAAATAATTTGATAAATAATATTTTAAAATATGAAATATTATTAAAGTATAATAATACTTAAATAAATTATAAAATATGCCTATATTCTTGTATGTTATTTTATATATAAACAACTAATAGAAAATAACTAAATTTACTAAACGTATTTATATAAATAATTAATACTATTAACTGATTAAATTAATTAATACAATCAACTAACAATTATTGCAATCAACTAATTATCAAATAAGGCCATTAGCTTGTTTAACCACATTATAATATTAATTATTTGTATAAAGATATTTAATAAAATTAACTATATATTATTAATTATTTATACGTAAAATAATGTATAAAGATATGAGTATATTGTTGGGATTAGAACATGCACAGTGGAAATAAAAATGAAAATGTAAAAAGAGTGAATACTAGAATTTTATGTAGAAAATCCTCTTTGATTTTAGAGGAAAAAATCACGGGACAGACTCTGAAAAATAATCACTATTTGTGATAAAATTGATACAATAATTATTAATGTATTTCTCTCACATACTTAATATCCTTATCCTAGGATTTATATCCAATTCTCACAATTTTATCATTTCAATACTCTCGATTTAGAGCACTATATTTCTCTCACATTTTACCTAATGTGATACTCACAACTCATTTTAAGAGAAGACATAAGAATTAAACTCTCTCTTACATTTGTTTTGTTTTTCCCCTTCTCTGAGTTACATTGATTTGCTGAATGAACTTAGACTATTTATAAGCCTAAAAAAGGAAGTATTGAAATCTTTTTGCTTCTCAGCATTTATTGCTTGACTTTATTTTTCTTACTGACATTTATTGCTTGGCTTTATTTTTCTTTATTGTGGACTTTAAATTGTCTAAAAAGGAGGCATCGAAACCTGCCAATTGATTCAGGACTGGGCTGGATTCTAACATATATTTTATCATTTATTTGAATATTTTTTACTTTAATAATATTATATATTTTAATTAATAATAAGAGAACAAAAAGAGAGAAGAATAGATCACTTACGAATGAAAAGGATGAAAGTTAGCTTAACGTAAGAAAAAGTAATAGTAAGAGAACAAAAAGAGAGATGAATGATTAAAAAAAGAAAGAAAAGAAGAGCGCAAGGGTTTTTTATTTCATTAGAAGAAAGAGCACTTTCAAAACTTATAAAACGACGAAAAACTGATTGCCACAGTCCCCAGGAATCTTCCTGCTTCAACTCTGAATTCCCTCACTTTTTTGGTTTTACCAATTTTCTTTAATTTTAAAGAAAAAAAGACGCAATTATTTATATATATAATATAATATAATATTGACAACAATTTACACAAGACTTATAATAAAATTTTGTATTTTTTTCTTAAATTTACACATTTAATTTAAAAAAATTATAGAGATTCATATCGAACTTATTATTATAAGGAGTAATCCTAGTTATTCTTAATTTTCATTGCATATTTTTAAATCTTATTTAAGTTATTTTTGTTTAACATTTTATTAATTTCACATATTCAAATGTTATCAACTACTTATTCCATTTCCTATTAGTTGTCATTAAGAGTTTGTTTTTTTTTAATCAATCATTCTAGAAAATTAAAAATATATTTATTATATATTTTTTACTTTAGCTTTATTATCTTAATAAATACCAAACTATTTTATATATCAATTAACTTTTAATAAAGAATAAATTAATAAAATATAACTTTTTTTTAATGATTGAGACTATTTATTAGTCTTGTTAATTTTGTATATCATTGAATCATTAAATAACTTTTACGATGGTATTTGGTTTACGAAATCTTTTTTACATTCTTGATAATATTTTAAAGGAATATTAGATTCTCATATTTGATTCAAAGCTTAAAAAAATTTACTTAGAAATGTCTACATTCCTAGAAATGTTTTTAACCTAATATTCTCATGAAGAAGATGGCTATCTTACATTCCTATAACATGGGAATATTTTAATTATATCAAAAAACTATTTTACTTATCCTTCCATTAATATCTTACTACCTCAATATATCACTACCTGTCATTATTGACTATCTCCTTTCATTACAAATTATCATTGATCATTGTCTATCATTGTTGATCAATATGCATCGCTATTGATCACCGTCTATTATTATCTATTATTGTTGACCACCATCAATTGTTATTAATCATCATTAATCACCACCTATTATCACTATTCATCGTTAACCATCACTTATCACTGTTAACTATTGCCTATCACTATCTTCTGTCATTGACCAATGCACACTACCCTTGATCAATTAACTTTTTAATTTTAATTATTCATTTTTTAATGAGGATATTTTTGATAATTTAGCAATATTTATAAAAATATACAAATTGATTAAAACATAATATTATAAATTTTTTAATTAAATCAAATATGATAACGTGATGTTCCCAAAAATTATATTCTTAACAACATTAAAATTCTTAAAAATACATAATTTCTCAAACTAAACATCACCTTAAAATTTGGTACACTAGGCTTGTACACTTGAAGTGGTCCATTGAATAATGAAAACTACTTTTTCCGCTTGCATAAAGGACAAAAAGTTGATAATCAGCAAGCCTTCATAGTTATTGACTTAGTATAATTAATTATCTAGCTTCTAAAATGGAGCTCTAGAATAAGAACAAAGGTAAGCTAGCTTCACAATTTGATTAATATTTACTTAAAAGCTAACTAATTATAGAATAATATAGCCCAATGTAGCTTACTCTATTTGAAAATCATTATTTTTTTTCTCTTTTATGCCAACAAAAGAGATTAATTATGTGGATGAGAGTGGGAATCATTTTTAATTAGTCATTGTGTCTAGTTCCGGAGAGACATTAATGTGGATATAGGTTCCATTCCCAGTAATCTCTCTTTATTTCATATCTTTAAAGTGATGCAATCTCTTAAATCTTACTTTACTTGTGAGAAAAGCAGTTCCTATGCCCTTGTAGTTGTTCTACCTAAAAATTAGGCTTAATTATGAGTTTGCTGCTTTGAATGCACAAATTGAGTCTCCCTAAATACAAATGTATCTAGTACATAAATTTGGTACAAATTAGATTAAAATTAATAATTTTTCTTAAGATGAATACAGAAATCGGAATTGATAAACAGAGTTTTTAAGAATTTAAATTTTATAATCACTAGAATGAAAATTAGTAAAATTCATCTTTCTATATTAGTAAAGGTGAAAATCATATTATATATTAAATGTATCCAAATTAAATTTTATATTCAGGGAGATTAAGTTGGATAATTACACATTAATAAGAGGACGAAACCCCTAAGAATTATCAACAGAAGTTTATCATCATGCACAAGTAAAATCCTTGGGCGGTCCCGCACTCCACTACTATTTTATGACCCACGGGAATTATAAAGATGGTTAAGTTTGGTATAAATAGATAGGTTTAAATATTATTTTGATTTCAAGAGTTTTTAACTTAAATAGTATTTGATCATATTTTTTTACATCCTAAGTTTGATATTGGATTTTTGTGTATGAATAAATGGATTAATTATTCCTACTATTTTAAAAAAATATTATTTTGATCCCTCTAAAATATCAATGATGTAATTTTGTTTTCTCTAATTTGAAATAGCATGTGTGTGCACGTAAACACATTGGTTACTAATGGGCTTGTATGCTTTCACACATGGATGCTATTTTAAATTAAAAGGATTAAAATAATCCCACTTGTATTTTTAGAGAAACTAAAATTGCATCTAAGGTAAATAATTATTAAGTCAAATTCCTTATGATCAAATATGAGCAAACACTAATAAAATATTTTAAGGCTAGATGGACAAAGGCTCTTTTAAGGTGTAAACTATCCATTGAAAATATTTTGTTTTTAACGTTGAAATGTATTTTTTAGATAGACCTAAGGCTTGGTTTACTTGTTAGGCCCAATTTCACTCCTCTTTTGGGCTAGCTAGGGAATCAGGATTAGGCTATTCCCACTTTTAGATTGAGCCCATGGGGCCATCAGTTCATATTAACTGCTTCTATTTTTATGTTCTAATAACTTAACTCCTAGTTTTAGATGCTTATAAAGACATCTCATCTCAATATTCCCACTTTCTTGCCCAGGTCCTCTCACAAATAGGTGAGATCCAAAATTTGTAACATAAGAGCAGTTGAGGTCCAAATTTGTAATATAAGAGTAAGAGTGGCATTATTGCAATATAAAATACCATAATTACTTAATAGCATAACATGTGTAAAATGTGTGAAAAGTTTTGCCAATTGTAAAACTACTCTCACTCTGTGTATATGATACAACTAGATTATTGTCCCATCAGTTTTAAATTTGTGGGCCAATGTTAAATAATTAAGTCATACATACATAACGAGAGTTGTGATGGGAAAAATGGTTAAACTAACACTTTTTAAGTGCACACAAGAGGTGTTTAGGTAGCAACACTCAAAATACAAATCGTAAGTGTTACAGCTTAATGTTACCTAAACAATATATTTCTCTTAAAAACCCCTTGCAATACCAAACCTTGCCATTGGATTTTGTGTGGGTTCTTATTTTCAAATGCTGTTGTAAAGAAATGTTTAAAAGACTCATTGTTCAAGGAGATTTTCAATAAACGTGTCCTTTTCCATTTCTAAGATGAGAAAATCACTTTATACAATTTAAAAACCAGAAAATAATCATGATCACACAATTAAAATTTAATTCCACTGATGAAAATGGAAGCCACCTCAAATGCAATTGAACCCTTGTATAGCTGAAACAGCATATTCTGTCAAAATGAAGCTCTATACTAAAGAAAACTATATTTGTTGTACCAAACAAGGCCTCCAGCTGCCTGCATGAATTCCCAAATACCCCTTCCAAATTTAAATCTACTGAACTGAGCATGACCAGTACCATTTACAACATGTACAGTATTCAATTCTGCAGTATACACATTAGTCTTTCCAATCTTTTTAACTATCTCTTACCAAATTGGTTGGCTCACTCAGAACATACTTGGGTAGTTCATATTTTGCACCTGCAAAACATTTATAAGATGTTTGAATTTGGGGCATAATTATAAATTATGTGAGCCAACATGAAGCAAAAGGGATGATATACCCCTCTCATCATAGCAGATTGTCAAATCAGCACTCTGAACAATAATACCAACACCCTCCACTATAGCCTGAGCAAGATTCAAATCGGCTTCTGCGGCAGCTTTAAGTGCATCCCATATTTCTGTAAGAACACAAAGATGCATATTTTAATCAATCCCATATTCAATAATATGCAAAAGGATTCTATGTCAAGAAACTCTATTACTATCATACACTGCATCCCATATTAGTAGAAGAAGATAATACAGAGGAATTGAATGGACTGCATTACAACTGAATTGTTTTGAGATTTATATGGTTGGTTTAGTCTTATGCACGTTGTAACTTGTACTTACCTGACCTTATACAAGGATGGGGGCCAGGGGACAGAGGTAAGTAAATGAGGAGTGACATCAATCAGGGATAACATCTTATTAAACCTAGTGTAGGCTTCAGTAGATAGTAAAAATATGACAGTGATGGAAAATTGGAATCAATAGCCGCCCTCAATAATCAATTAACTAATTGAATTATCTGTACAATCCTGTTTTGACGAAGTTGTCAATCGAAACATTTCAAATCTTAACAAGCTCCTCCAAAAACTATATGCATATGCTCAAAGCCTTAAAGTAAAAAATGAACTCTATAACATGTGCATGGTTACCAATGACTGTAAACTACTACACAGTTAGTGAGTCAAAATTATATCCTTCATTCATTCACCTACTTCAGTCAAAGAACACAAATGAGTGTGTTGTAGTGCAGTGAATATAGAATACATGATCTATTATGTTTGACTCAACTTGACCATAAAATCAGTCCATTTTAATTTGTTAATTCAATTTGCTCATATTAGGATTAGCATCCAACAGGGCAGTTCAGGTACCATAATATAGAAGAAACAATAATATTTTGGGAACAGAGTTTCAAAATTTGACAAAAATAGCGAGTTCTAGAAACTGTTATGAATAAAGGGTCCCATTGCATGTAATACTTATCCCATGCAATCTGCTACCTCAGCTTGTGCAATCTGTTGCATGTTAACAACCTCAATATTCTCTCTTATATCTTTCCTCATGTATTCAAATATTTTTTTGGTTACTGTTAATTGCTTGTCATTGTAAATAATGCATTAATACAGTGGAATGAATTTGTCTTACTGTTATCGACTTTATAGCAACAATAAGAGACCAAATCGGCAATTCTTTACTAACCACATCAAAGGAACTCGGTTCAAGGAATATGTTTATCTAATAAACTATGATAGAAAATAATACTTCCAACACCATACTTTATTGGGCAGGAATTATGAATGACACTCAAGGAGGGGTAAAACTTCAAGGTGGTATGCTGTTTTTGTGGCTCTCCTGTGTTTTTGTCTAGAAAGAAGTGCTAGTATTTCTCAGACTGTACTTGGCTTCCCTTGCATGCTATGCTCATGTTTTCTTTAGGGGCACCTCTATTACAGATAAGAAGAGATATTTCAGAGCCTTGTTGCAATGATGAGCTTTTCCCTTGCTTTAGTTCTTTGAAAATTCTTCTAGGAGGTTTTTTTTTTTTTAATCCTACATTATCTTGTACTCTGCCTCTCCTCTCTCTCATCAAATTCAAAGGATAAAACCTACTATCCCATGACAATAATATTTTCATCCTCAACTCGAGTAAATTCCAAAATTATGTTAATTGCTGAATAAAGTCAGTAATGCCTAAGCTAACCTGAGATTTCTCCTTCTCTCTGTTTGAGCTGATAAGTTAATCAGTAGATTGATCTCATCAGTAAATAAGCCTTTGCACAGCTCCCAATGAACTTCAAATGCTATATGCCCAACACAGGGACAATTATCAGAAGAATAAGATCAATGTATTTTTTGACATGTATGCTTGCTCGTAAGTCTTAACTCTTTCTAAACAGCCAGTATTACACCTGAGTTTCAGAGTATTGACTTTGCCATGCACCTCCTATTGTGGATCCTATAGAAATCCACCCGACAAGCTCAAAATAAAAACTAAACACTTCATAAAAATGAAATACCTAAAATTCCTGTATTTAGATTTCTCATAAACCAGGGGTGCTTCTTTGACAATAAATTAGATAAATTAATGAAGATGGGAAGGTGAGCAGCACCAAATGGGTGAAAATGGTTTGACTTTCTGTAGCATGAATAAGAAGTAACAAAGTGCATTGAAGAAGGGAAATAAGACAGATTTGCACTTGAATAAATTCTCAACTAGCACTTGGAAAGAATACCTTTCTGGCCACCATAATGAGGGGCAGTGTCCCAAAATTCATCACGCATCTGCATTAGTTGCGTCCTTGTAATTGGTTCAGAATGCTTCCAAGGTTTTGGCTTCCTAATCTTTTTCCCATTCTCTGTGAGCACAACAACAGAATCTTTTATCCCACACCATAAATTAGTATGTACTAAGTCAGCTGTCAATATCATAGCAATGATATTATAACTTCTCAGTAAATTTGGTCTCAAAATTAAATGTCATAGGACTCAGAAAACACTGGTGACTGATAGCAAAGATGCAATATTGGAAAGAAGAATTTTTTCCTCCGATGCATTAGGCCAGGACCATTCATGAATATAACAAAAATTATCTATACAGGTGATATAATTATACATGATACATCAAGTTTGGAAAGGTAAGGTTCGTAAATTTGTTTTTTCAAAGAATAATTCTCACGCTGCTTTTA
>JANHAO010028259.1:0-10787 GCA_026873985.1 Saraca asoca
CTCTCTCTCTCTCTCTCTCTCTCTCTCTCTCTCTCTCTCTCTCTCTCTCTCTCTCTCTCTCTCTCTCTCTCTCTCTCTCTATTTTGTGATTTTACACTCTCAATTTGTAGTTTGAGGCTTTGGACTTTAGTTGACCGGATTCACACTTCAACACCTCTCATTTAATTTTTCTTGTTAAACAATTCAGCTTTACTTAAATTGAAATGGGTTTTGCGGAATTTTTTCCATATAAATAAGCGTGGAAAAGGCATGAGTAAAATTAATTTATGATTAAAATATTACTTTAGTCTTTCACATATGCAAATTTTTTAATTTGGTTTTTATTTAAATTTCATTCTCAATTTAATCTTTAAAAGATTTAATTTGATTCAATTAAATCCTTTTATCTAGCTAACTCTAACATTTGTTTACAAAATTGACAATATAAAAGCTTAAAATCTTATGTGACACCATTTAATACCTGCGTATCATCTCTTATACTTGAAATTAACCATATGACTTTAATTTAAAAGTAAAGATGTATAATAATCATTTTAATTGTGTCTTTTTATCATTTAATACAATATTGTTTTAATTTACATGGATATTTACTATTATACAAATCATATTTAGTGTTCATACAAATATTAAAGGGCATCAAGTCAAACTTTGAGCTTTACATCATTATTGTAATTAATAAAGTTTGAGATAGATGGGGGGACTTAATGGAAAAAAATTGAATTTATTAGAAATGAAGTTAAGAATAAAAATTAAATTAAAAGATTTACATGTGTGAAGGGCCAAAGTAATGTTTTAATCTTTGTTTATTTAAATTGTGACATATACCATTCAAATAACATTTTTATGAGATAAAAGTACACTTAATAGGAATTTATAAGTAGAGCAGAGAAAAAAAATTATTTATTTAAATTGTGACACGTACCATTTAAATAACATTTTTATGAAATAAAAGGACACTTATTAGGAATTTATAAGTGGAACAAAGAAAAAAATGTTTTCTTATACAGCTTTAACGCCAAGCCCAAGAAATGCATTTAGTACATTAAGATGAGATTAGTTTTCTAATTATGCAAAATCAATGTGCTTAATAGAATATATAACCGATTTGATTTTACTGGTTGCCTACGAACATGCCTCAGCTGCACAATTCGGTAATCGAATCACTCAAGGGTTGAAAACTAGTCAAGCATCCAAGGTATGCATCCCTACTTTTACCATGGTTACAGGAGGACTATCTCAAGTAACACGGCAAATCTTAAATCAGCTACATTTTTTGTAATCTATATATATTATTAAGAGAGGATTCACTTTACGGTTACATATGATCACCGTAATTATTCAATTTACTTCTAATATTATATATCATAATTTTGCAAATAATTTTTTACAATACTTTTGTGCAATAAATACATTTATTTCTTGTAACCATTCATTACATTTTTTTTTCATTTTAAATTCATTTCTCTTTAAAGTTGTAATTGCTAAAACTTTTATTTTAGATATTTATGCATTTTGAATGTATTTTTATTTTTTACAATTCTTTTGCATTCAAACAAATCAATTCACATATGAAAACTAGACAAAAAAAAAAAATCACACATTCACTTAAATTTATATTTACAAATTAGATTCTACACATACTATTCACAATCAAATTATTCTTGATTCTATATTTAATGGTAATAATAATTTATTTAAAAAATTGTGTTAAAAATAGATTTGTAAATATCACTTTCTATTCATCTAATATATTCCATGTTTGTTGATGGTGAAATTTGGTAAACCCAAATCTCAGTCAACAAGAATAGTTCTTGAATTCCAAACTGCAATCTGGTTGTGCAAGTATCAGACAGATATAAAAATAAAAAAAATGCAGAAATCAGAGGAAGAAGAGCAAAGGCCAAGAGGATTTTTTGACGTGGTTCGACTAAAACTAGACAGTACTGGTCCCTATGTCCATAGTATTGTTTTATTTCTCTATTAGAAATTTGGCAGAGTTACAGTATGTATTTCCTCCCCTTTTTTACAATAATCTACCCCTCCTATTTATAGAAGATAAGAGGTTACAAGTGTAATTTAACAAGTTGTAAATCTGTTACATCAAATAATAAATATATTTAACAAGTATGGCTTCTACAAATCAGCTCTTGCAAACTACAGGTCAGCTTCTGTAGGTTACTTTCTAAGAGTGGGCCATTGTAAGCTGCTTCTAATAAATTAGCCCCACAAGTTGGGTCTGAAAGGGTGCCTACTTCAGGTTTACCCTTAGCGAGCCTTTAGCTGAGTGAGATGCCGCGTCCCGTGAGCTAGAACTCTTGATTTGGGGTCGCTATTAGTCTTTGGCTAGTGACGTTGAGCTCACATTTGGTAATGCAAGCTTATGCAGGATGAACTACTGGCTACGCGAGTCGAGGCTCGTTTCTTAGTGAGCCGAGGCTTCTATCTCGTTCTATGCTCTAAGCTTGTAGTTGATGATCTGGTGCCCTTGCTATGTGACTTCGATGTTGGGTCATAGACAGGTTAGGCTTTTTCCCTTTGAACTTGTCTGTTAGGCTTTTGTCATTCCATTTCACATAGTACTAGAAAATACACATAACATTAGCTCCCCAACTCTCAGTCTGCTTTATGAGTTAGGAGTTGCAGTTTGTTGGCAAAAGCTAGAGACTATATGAGTCATGTTGTCATTTTGATTTCTATTTTGTCGTTTCCTTTACCCATTCCATCATTACCGCATTAATTGTGCGCACTTTCCCATGGCTCCTAGTATGGTGATGGCTAAGCCCGATCATTTTCTGGATCATCAGATTATGGGTAGTTGACTAGTCTTTAAATTGAATGGCCGGGCCATCAGGGCCACATTAGATGGGGAACCCTTCTTTTCCCTCTCACTTCTGAGAACTAGCTTTCTGCCTTATGAGCTTTTGAGGAGTTCTCTCCAGTCTCATTCTCCTACTTCATTGGTCCTAACATTGTTGTTGCTGTGGATTGATCATTTCATTTAGAATCCCATTTCATCTCCATCCATTCTAGAATCTAGTTCATTTTTTTTAGCACGATAAGCCCTCTTAAGACTTTTGCTTTTAGTATGCCATTGTTTTATGATTTTCTAGTATCATGCTACTTGGGCTAACGACGAATACCTTTTTTGCTACTAAAAAATTGTTCGCTGGTTTCCATGCTGTAGGTTGTTAGGTTTAGCTTTTAGTTTTCTTTAGGTTTAGTAGCCTAATAGGCTTCATCAGTTATCTTCCCAAGTTTTTCAATAGTTTAGGTCTCTGATATGGTGGCTTGAGGCATGTATGATATCCTACATAGGAAATTTTTGTCTAGTAAAGAGAAGCTTTAGCTTTTCTGATATGGTCTACTTGAAGCTACTTAATTGTTTGTCCTTCTATGTAGATGGTTGTAGCTCATAAATGCCAAAGTCACCAAATAGGAAGTGATGACGAGCTTGATTCCCTAACTTGAAGCGAGGAGCTAGCATTCACCTCAGTTGAAGTGACCTCTAGGAACGATGAGGTTTCTAAATGATCTATTCCAAGGCCTGACCCTAATGAGGGGTAGCAAGTTGTTGAGAGTTCTTCAGATTGCTCATTCATCAATCATTATCCTTTAGCCATCAAACTGGACAAACTTCAAAATATAGTTGAACATTACTGCTTCCCTAAAGGTTGCCATCTCATGGTACCTTCTCCTGGTGACCATACAGCCTATCTTCCTCGAGGATTCATTACCATTAGTACCTAACATTTTGCTGTTGGGCTTAGGTTTCTTGTTCATCTATACATTATTAATTTGATAAACAAATTGAAGTTTTGCCCATTCCAACTGACCCTAAACTCCTATTCTCAACTCACTTTTCTTGCACTTGTGTACTTGAGAAATAATCTTCACCCACCATCTATAAGAGTTTTGTGCCACCTTTATAGTATTAGGATTATGGGCTATCTGGATAGGATTTATTACCTTTCAACTCAGCATACTGATTTCAAGAAGGTTCTGCCTTGGGGGGATGCTAAAGGCAAATCAAATGTTATGAATTATAAGACCCATTGGTTTTATGTTTCATGCCCATCTTTGCGTCCTCTTCATATCTTCAATTTTGTTCTAACATCTGGTAAGCAAGTTATCATGAATTCATATAATTGTTTCTGACATTTTGTCTTATTTTTATAGCCAGGGTTGGCGAGGAGATGCCAATGCTAGAAGTCAAGGAGGCTAAGGTACTTGACCTTTTCACTGTGATAAGCAATCCAAAAAATGATCTAAGATTTGACGATAATCTTCTTCGTTCTTGTAGGCTCACTCCTGCGTTAGACATCAAGCTTATGAGAGAGATCAGAGCTCGCAGAGTTAGGGAAATTAGTCCAATATATTTTGAAGACTACGAGAACATGGTGAAACTTATCCTTCAAAGGCCACCTCCTGATGAGCCTGAAGATCTTGAAGTTGCTATGACCTCATCAGGTCCCGATGCTGCTGTAGCTCCCATTGTTACAAATCAATCTCCTCTTGCCTTGACTGAGATACCTTCGCAAGAGTTAGTCCCTACTTCGCTTCCTGAGGCAATCAAGGCGGTCAAGGTCATGACCCCATCTGAGCCTCCAGCCAAGAAACGAAAAGTGAACAAAGGGAAGAGGGTCACCACCACTTTGAAATGGGTGGCTCATAAAGTCATAACTAATAAGCCTCCACCGGGTCTTAGCCTAAACACACAGGAATATTTTGACTTTCTCTAGAGGAATGTGGGGCTGATCTTAGGACCCCACACTAGCCCCTAAGTGTTAGAGGTAGAGGAAGTCTCAAGTGGGAGGATGATATACTACGTCGCTCATCACAGTCTGTTAGTAAGTAATGCCTTTTTTTACCTTGATTCTTTTGCTCTTTCATAATCTGATTCGACCCATTTAACTTCATAGGGTGTGTTGGGAATAATAAAGATAGGGGAAATGCTCTAGGCTTGGGAAGAAAGGAGTGCCAAGCTCAAGGGTGACCTGGCTGCTGCAACCACTAAGGCATTGGAGTTAGAGAATAGGGCAATGAATGCTGAGGTCTCTCAGAGAGAAGTCGAGGAAGCCCGATCTTGCAAGGTGGCAAGTCGCAAGGCCGTCACAGCTAATCTTAACAAAGCAGTTAAGAAGTTGTTAAGAGCAAAACACAACTTGGATGTGACACTTCAGGGTGCGGAGGCAGCTATGCGGCAAGTAGAAGTTGTAGCTCGATGGGTTGAGGCTATCGAGAAGGAACTCGAAGCGGCCAAGAAAGAGGTCACCCTAAAATAGGAAGAGGTTGCTCAAGTTAAGGCTGAGACCGCTGAGCTAGTTGCAAAGGTAGTAAAGAAAGTAAAATCTAAAACCTCCTCCTCTTTCCTATTCACCTTGTGGGAGCAGCACCCAAATATCGACTTTTCCTTTTTTGGGGAGGATGCTTTTAAGGAGACAAAGGGCTAAAAGGAGAGCTATGAGAGCTACTTCTTCCGATGAAAGTGCGAAGTCCGTAAGTGGTGTTCCTCCTGTCGAAGGTGCAATTCAAAAAGAGGGCAACCCGTAGATCATGGCAACCCCTAATGATCAAATGAGGAATGACCTACTTACCCCACGCGTCGATCCTTCCTCCCAACAAAACTCAGTTTCCAAGGATAAGGCTTCTAAAGATACAATCTTATAACTTTGTATTTCATTTTGAACTTTGCATTCAATCCTAGACTTTGTTTGAATTCGCCTCATTGAAGGGGGCATTAAATAAACTCTACCATTTTTCCTTGCCTTTCCAAACACATCATGTTAGGCATTTTATAGAAAATAACACGTAGGGCATTATAGATAGATTCATGCAAATCACCACTCAATAATTATCAAGTAAAAAAGAGCGCCTGGTAAGTCAGTCAACCTTGGTGAGCAAAACATGATAAATAATGAAATAAAATACTGAGTAGGTCGTATGAATTTATATAAATCAGCAGATCATAACTAAAATGATACGTATCATGTCAAATGGCCAACAGATTGCATGGAAGCATGGTAAGGCATATAACAACTATGCCTTGATTAGAATAAGTTAAATGCTTAGATTATGCTTTGGTTAGCACAAGTTCGAATGCTTAGTGGGTGATTAGGTACGCCTCAGTTGGAACATCGAACAGGTCACATGAGAGCTACAAACAATAGGTCACATGAAAGCTGCAAGCAATATGTCGAATGAGAGCTGTGAGCGATAAGTCACATTATAGCTGTGAATAATGGGTCGCATGAGAGCTCTTCAACTTATAATCCACAGCAAAGTATATTTGCTCAAACGAGGCAATGTATATTTTCCAGGTCTTCATGACAATGCATATTTTGCCAAGCAAGATAATGTATATTTACCGATTGACTATGGTAATGTATATTTACCGAGCAAGGTAATGTATATCTATCATTTCTTAGCTAATGATAGATTGATCCCACGAGCTACGCCTTGGCTAGAACGCCATAGCAATGTATATTTACTGGATAGACTGCGATAATGTGTATTTACTGAGCAAGGCAATGTATATTTACCATGTTGTCCATGATAATGTATATTTATCAAGCAAGATAATGTATATTTATCAAGTTGTCCATGATAATGCATATTTGTCAATTCGGTTTTGTTCAGAGGGTTGCACCTCACTAAATTGATCACATGAGAGTTGCACTTTAGCCAGTTCGTCGCAACAATGTATATTTACTAAGCAAGATAATGTATATTTACCAAGTCAACAATGATAATGTATATTTACCAAGCAAGATAATATATTTTTCTTAGGCCGGCTACTCGAAGGATGTGCTTCAACCAGTATGAATTGAGTTTGCCAATAAAGTGGCTTGCTTTCATTACCAAGCTTCACTGAAAATTTATTCAAAGATTAGTAAACATAACAATTGTTAAGATACTTTAAATTTCCAGATATCATTACAAAATTAAAACATGGTTCCCATTGCAAGCGGTTGGTATTAGTTAGAAGCTTGTTAGGGTTGTTGAGATCATTGTCCCATAGGTCACACAACACATTCCCCTAAATGACTTCTCTTAACCAAATCCTCGATTGCATCCTTAAGTGCCTAACATTCCAAGGTATTGTGCCTAATTTCATTATGGTATGCACAAAATTTGTTTCTGTTTCAGAATTTATTGGGAACATTTGTGGGATTAGGCCTTCCAAAGTCCTCCCTATTCCTTTTCGGGGCAAATATCCTATCCTGGGTGTCTGATAGGATGTTATAACTTTCATAGTGACCTTAACATTGAGATGCTCATTCTTGGCCCTTTTTGTGACTTAGTTTCTAGAGTTATTGTTGTCCTGGTTCTCCTTCCTGTTCCCACTATTGCTTCTTTTATTCCTGTTGTGGCCATTCTCCTTGCTCCCTTGATCAAACCTTTTCAGGCCAAAGGTTTGTTTCCACCTGATTTCCTTGGTAGCTCATTCATAAAATTCACCTAAGTCTTTCACCAGGGACTTGTATATCTCCTTGTATAGTTTTCCATCCTTGCGGAGTCCAGCTGAGATCATTGTGAGGATACTTTCATCTACGGGATTTTCTACATTATTGACTTCATGTCTAAACTTGGTGATGTAATCCTTTAATGACTTATCTTTCCATTGGAATACTGTTGCGAGATGACATGTTGGTGTGGGCTACCTTCTCAATGCCTTATACTGACTGGGGAATCTTGCTTGGCATTCTTCCCAGCTATGAATGCTACAAGCTGGAAGATTCCTAAGCCATGCCCATGGTATTTTCCCAAGGGTGGTTAGGAAGAAATGACAATTGACCAGCGAGCTGGTTGTCTAAAGATCCATCTGGACATTGAACACATCCAGGTGGTCAAATAGGTCACTGTTCCCCTTGTATTGTAGGATATTGGGGATCTTAAATCTATGAGGAAGATGCTTTATTTAGATCTCCTTAGTAAATGGATTCCTTTCCTCATAACAATTTTGTTGGCCTTGAGCCGTAGGTCACTTTTCAAGCTGCTACACCTTCTGAAACAACTCTTCGATCATAGGGTCTTGAGTTTTGGACCAATGGCTAGTGGTCTAATGACTCCTATCACCCCTCTAACTATGAGAATGGTGGTTTGACCTACGTCTATGACTGGTCCTATTTATGTCTTCCTCTCGATGTGAGTTCTCATGTCACTGATCATTTCCATCATTACTATTGGAAGATTGATAGACCTCTAACCCCGATTGTGAATTGTACTAATGAACAGACCCAGCTTGCAAATGTCCCCCCTGAGGGGCTTCTCTTGCCACACTTTTGGCTGCTGAAGCCCTCCTTCAAGTACCGTAGCCCCAACTTATTTTTGTATGCCTTGGGTTTGTGCATGAGCTAACGCTTTAACTACATTAACCAACTCCTTCACTGTGTTTTCAAGTGCCTCTTGATGTTGGTGCCATACTTGAACTCTATCAATCTCAAGAGCAAATGTCCAATGAGGGGTTAATAATGCTATATCAGTGATAACATTTGTTATGGGAGTGGTGAAGCACCCACAGTAAGGAAGGTAGAGCCCTCCAACGGTAAGCCTTGCTACTCTATGTGATCCTCAAGCTAGCCAATGATAACACCAGTGCTCCTAGTGGTTCTTCCTCTTACCATTACAAATAAAGAGTAGATCAAAGAGAGATGCAGTTGGGGCCCTCCTTCTAGCGCCAAAATATTGACGGTGAAATTTAGTAAACCCAAATCTTAGTCTACAAGAATAGTTCTTGAACCCCCAAACTGCAATCTGGTTATGCAAGTATTAGATAGATGCAAAAATCAGACAAATGTAGAAATCAGAGGAAAAAGAGGAAGAATAGCAAGGGCTAAGAGGATTTTTTAACGTGGTTCAGCTAAAATTAAATAGTACTGGTCCCTACATCCACAATATTATTTTATTTCTCTTTTAGAAATTTGGCAGAGTTACAATATATATTTCCTCCCCTTTTTTACAATGATCTCCCCCTCTTATTTATAGAGGCTGAGAGGTTACAAGTGTAATTTAATAAGCTATAAATCTGTTACATCAAATAATAAATGTATTTGACAAGTATGGCTTCTGCAAAATTAGCTCTTGGAAATTGTAGGCCAACTTTTGTAGGTTGCTTTCTGTGAGTGGGCCCTTGTAAGCCATTTCTTGTAAATTGGCGCCACAAGTTGGGTATGAAAGGGTCCCTACTTCAAGTTCACCCTCAGTGAGCTTTTAGCTGGGTGAGATGTTGCATCTATGAGCTAGGACTCCTGATCTGGGGTCATTGCTAGTCTTTGGCCAATGATATCGAGTTCACCTTTGGTGATGCAAGCTTCTGTAGGATGAATTGCTAGCTATGCGAGCTAAGGCCTCTATCTTGTTCTATGCTTTAAGCTTGTAACTGACGATCTAGTCCACTTGCTATGTGGCTTTGATGCTGGGTCACGGACAGGTTGGGTTTTTCCCCCTTGAACTTGTTTGTGGGCTTTTGTTAGCCCATTTCACATAGTACTAGAAAATACACATAACGATGTTTAAGAAAAATATACTCCTAATAAAAGAGTAAATTGTCATCCTATTATGCATAGTCTTTCATTGATTTTATTGCAAAATCCCACTGAATTCTTATTTTTATTGCACAATTTCTCCTTCCTTGATATTTTGTAGCTAATGCTATTCTGTGAACTGCAACACCAAAGGTGGGTTGCTTCATTCTTGTCCAATCATCTCTAATTCCTAATTATCTCTCCAATTTGATACTATTTCTCATTCTATTTCAAACATATCTCTTAGTTTTCTTTTTTCCTTGACTATAAAGCTTCTATCTTCAACTCATGTCAAGCAAGAAGTGTTAGTATAAAGATGTCCTAAAAATAATCAATTGTAATGGCATGTATATTACATATCTTAGCATATTTAATAAAACACGATGTTTTGGCCTCTTTATCAATTTAGTTATATGTATATATGTTTGATATATGAATGCTATACTGGATAAAATCCTTGAAATATAATTATATATAAATAAATTGTAATGGGGATTGTAATTATGAGATAATTTATATATATTTATATTTCTAAATATCGCTAGTTGTTGAATAATTAAGAAAACATGATATCAATTATTCATAAGTAAACTAACATTTATATTATGCCATATTCTTTTAGAAGAACGCAGTGATTTTGTACACTGTTTGATATGGTGATATTTGGACAAACATATAGGTATATATTATGCAATATATGACTAGATTAACCCACCATGAGAAACTACATGGAATGTTACCATGTGTCAATAAACTTTTCATGTGAAATGCGACGTAAATGATCTTTAGACTTGAGATCAACATCGTATCTCATATATAGAGTCTTGTACTTTAATTTTATTTTAGGCTTGCACTATTAAAGAGTAGATATGAATAATTTTGGGTACATCATGAAGTACAAGAAAATAGTATTTGATCAAGATGGAATTTATCCTCCCTGGTAATAAAGGAAAGATATTCAAAAGATGTTTTCACATTTGTGCTATGATCAAAATCATAGGCCTATGTATTGATAATAATTAAAGAGAATTTTATGAATAATCAATTAATGATACATAACAGGAGTTTTATGTATGAATGATTGTGAGATAGCATATGGTTAAACATACATGCAATATTAAACGTTCATATTGGGGTTGACATTTGAACTTTACCCTAAGGGGGTGTTTGGTAGGGGAAAACTTTTTAGTTTCCCAGGAATCCTGACTTGGGAAACAAAGTTTCCCATGTTTGGTAGCCATATTTTAAAAACACATTCTTAGG
>JANHAO010028260.1:0-10652 GCA_026873985.1 Saraca asoca
CAGATTACTACTATTCTAGCTGATGTTTTTTTTGCGAAGGAATACAAACACGGTCGCAGCTCTGCCTTCATGCCATTCACGTGTTAACACAGACGACTCTCAGTCCTCTATTGCCTTCTCACTCGCTCTCTAGCAATGGATCGCGCTCAGTTGCTGTTGTTTGGATTGCCACTCTTCCTTCTATGTTCTGACCTCGTTAACCTCTTCGTATCATCACCACCACCGCCTCCACCAAAACCCTCTCACAGCCACCATCACCACCATCATCAACAGCGGCCACAGCAAGTGGTTGTTGACCATGCTAGCTCGGAGTTTTCCTCTCAGGTAATTTCAATTTCATGAAGTAAATTTTTGTCAGTTGTGATATTATAACGCGGGTGTTGTAATTTCAGATTCCCAGTAGCGTCTTTGGAGGTGTGGGTCTCGGTAATACTGTCAATATCAATTTCTGTTCCTCTTGCTCCTACAGGTGCATATGATTTTGCAATTTTCGTATTTGACTGAATGAAATTGGGTATACTGGGTTTGTTTGTGTTGTTTGCAAGTGTAATGATGAATTTGTGAAGATAGTATACAATTTACAATTTCAAATCATAACAGTGGGTGGATTAAGCACAAATCACTAGTCACATTGGTGTGGTTATTTTTATTATTTATAGTCAGCCGGAAAACAATTTTTGAAAAATATCAGTTCTTATTGATTTATAATTTTTGTTTTTGGTTCATGGCTTGTATTGTTTATTTGTTATTTATGCTTTTGAATTTGCTGACTGAAGATTTATTTCCAAATTTTATTATGACATTTTATGTAGGGGTACAGCTGTGACGATGAAGAATATGTTGCAAACTGCTTTTCCAGGAACTAATGTTATTCTTGCAAATTATCCCCCATCACTGCCAAAGCGCTTGCTAAGCAAAGTGGTTCCAGTTATGCAGTTTGGCACTATAGGGATTGTAGTGGCAGGGGAACAGATTTTTCCTATGTTAGGTTTCATGCCGCCACCTCCATGGTATTATAACTTGCGCGCTAATAAGTTCGGAACCATTGCCAGTAGCTTGCTTCTTGGAAATGCCCTGAAGTCCTTCTTACACAGCTCTGGGGCATTTGAAGTTTACTTCAACCGTGAACTGGTTGGTGCCTTCATTTTGCTTTTTATTTGCTAAAATTTTACGGTAGATGTTTCTATGCACTGTGACCTATAAGTCCTTATATATATATATATATATATATATATATATATATATATAGCCAGTTATAATTATAACTGATAGACGGGTCATCAATTAAGAAGTTTTATCAACATTTTGTGCAATTCACATAATTCTTTGTTATTTTTATGTTCACTAGGAAAGTATAGATATCCATGTCAAAGTATGTTGGCACCTTTATCACTTTAGGCCCTACTTTATGCAATCTAAATCATTCATGTCTTCAGGGGATTCATATCATAATTGTTCGCATATTCATTGGGTGACGTTGATATCACAACTCAAGACTACCTTGGAATTAAGTTATAGAAGTGAAAATGTTTTTTTATAAATGTCTGGTTTTTGCCCATGAGATACATTTAATTAAGAGCAAAATGCTTTGACTTCCATTGGGCTTAAGCAAAATTGTGCAGACTTTCCCTCACATGTTAAGAATATCCTTACAAATAATTTTGATTCTTTCTTATTTAATATTTACTAATAATTTCTTGTGCATGAATTATGAAATCACCATAGTGCTTGTCAATTTGATCTCTTTCTCGTCACTTCTATCTCCTACCACATCTGCAGAGTTGATTGTGGAGAAATGGCCACAGTGGGTGATATCTTAAAGCCTCTAAATCACTTCCTTGTTTATAGCCTCCAAATCTAGCCAACTGCCCACATATTCATGCCTTTTATTCTGTTTTCTAGGTATCTCTGCCCCTCCGGACATCTCTCAAAATCTCAACAATCTAAATCAAGATGGTACCCAATGGCCTCCCTACTAGTATCCTCCACATCGAATAAGAGAACCTCATGAATTCCTTCCATTTGTATTATAAGAAATTAATATATGTAAAAGCACAGATGGGCATGCAGATGAATCCAAAGAAACTTCCAATATAACAGGGTAGTGGTGACTAGTAACCTGCCAATTCTTTTGGCATTTTTCACAGGTCTTATGTACAGTAATGTAGCCTCAGATTGGTTAGAAAATGTAAGAGGCTGAGCTATGTTGATGGGGTGGCTTCACCTTAGAATGACAATGTCTGCCTTTTGGTTTTTTTTTTTTTTTTCTCTCTCTTTTAATTTGCTTTTTTGCCCTCCTTTTCTTATACTACCAACATCTATAAGTGAAAAAAGGTCTTTAAAAAACTTAATGGAAAACAGCCACTTGGATTTTCCTTATGAACTTTTGTGAGGTAGAAAGTGCCCAGGATTCAAAGGAAAAAAAAGTGAAATGTGAACATTGTAGCCTTGTTAACGGATTTTAAGAAATGATTTGAGGCCTGCAGAAAGCAAGGGGTTAACCCCCTCTCTTTTGGAGAAACAACATTTACTATCAAAGCTTTCAAATCTTTATACTTGTTATAGATCATCACTCTGCAAAAAATTCTTCTTGTTGTGGGGGAGAAATGATTGAGGCAATATAAACACTTAAGAAGGGTAATTTGGGCAATATGATATGAGTTTCGGCAATGACTATTGACTCACGATTAATTAATAAGTCTGTTAACTGGAACTTTAAAATGGATTATGTTACAGGACATGAAAGGGAGGTTAGTTTATATTTAGGACCAGAGGGGAGGTCTGTTTAATTTTACTCAAAACAAGGGAGTCATAGTATTTTGCTCTTAATTTAAGCAGTGGGAAGACCCAGGGGAAATGGGGCCCTGCCCTCTATCCCAGCAGAACGAGAAGCAGTTATAACCTTGTTAAAAATATTTCCATGATTCTCTTCTTTGTGAAATATTTGTATAATTGCATGTTCCAGCATATTGTTCTGATTGTTAAGTTTCTTGATATTAATGATTTAAAGTATGTATACAATTTGTGGCACTATTGAAGCTGATATATAAGTTTTCAGTGATACTCTAAATAGTATATTAGTCATGTATGAACCAATTTATGACACCTAATACTCAATTCAAGAATAAAACTCAAATATTACCTCTAGTTAATCTCACTTGACTACCTGCCCAACCTCTCCCCTTTCTGCTATATTTTGAAATGCCAAGATGAGGCCTCATGACAGGTGAAGTAAATAAATAATATCTGGGTGTCTAATTTGAATCCTTATTAATTGCATTAAAACTGTTCTGCACTTGGAAGGTATTCTCTAAACTGAAGGAGGGAAGGTTTCCGGGAGAGATAGAGCTGAAAGATCTCATTGGCAGGAAGATGGCAAATTCAAGAGTTGCCGACGGCGTGCCAGACCTAGCTCTTGGGCTTGTTATGTAGACATCTTTCAGCAGGCATAAAGGATGCAATTAGACATGTTGCTTTATGAAGTTAGTCCCTGCTATACAAATATAAATGGAGTGTCAAGGTGTATAAAGGCTTTCATCTGTGTAGTAAATAGTGGAACATTAGTTTTTCTTTGTGCAAAAAACCAAGTAACAGCTTTAGAACAAAATTCAGTCATTTCAAGCTAGTCAAAGTCATATCCCACATTCTCACTATATTCTTCTATCTTGTTATGGACTCTTATTTTCAGCTGAAGCGACTGCAATACACTATGTAAACAAGCTTTCAAGTGAATGAGGGTTGTTTTTTTTTTTTTTTTTCCTTTTTTAAGAACATTCCTTGTCTTATAAAAAGTACAACAATATGAATAACCGAGTTTTATCCCAGGAATTGGTTACATGGATCACTTGTTACTATTGGACTAATATATTAATGACAATCTGATTGTGTCCAAGTGAGAACTGAAAGTTAAGAGCACGAAAAAATTTATTTTTCACAATTTCTCCATAAAATATTACAATTTTGTACGGGCTCTGCTCTCAACAAATACTCCAAAATATAATTTCATAAATCAAACTTGTAACATAACGGTTATAGCTTTTTGTCAAAATTTGCAAATAGGATACTTTTTTTTTTTCTTTAGTAAATCCCATTTTTTCCTCCAGAGAAATTCAAATGGGTCACTAACCCATGGGTCAAGTGGGCTAGCCTTTGATTTTTGTACGGATCTTTATTAGATCAATTTTTATTTCATTTTTATATTTAATGATTTGCTCACTTCTGATCCTTTGCTTAAAAAGAAAAATAGTCCACAAACCAATCTTATATCATACCCCAATTCAAACAATTCAATTGTCCAAAAAGAGGTATACCCAAATAGGAGCACTTGGTTTAATCTGTTAAAATAGAAAATGAATAGAATCAAATAAGAAAAAAACAAGAGTAATAATAACAGTTATTTTTTAATTTGTTTGATAATAAAATCACATTTTTTATGATTCCTTTTCTTGCTATTTGATTGGATGGTGTTCAAGAGCAATAGGTAATGGTGGTTGATGGTCAATTATGATGGACAATGGTCAACTATGATAGGTGGTGATAATCAATGGTCAAGGGTGATAGATGATGATGAGTGGTGGTCAATGGTAGTAGATGGTGGTAGGTAATGGTCAATGAAAATAACTATAGAAAATATTCAACAATAATAGATAATGATAGACAATGGTCAATGACAACAGATAATGATAAATGGTGGTCAATTGCAAAATATAATGATAGATAGTGGTCAGTGATAGAAAGTGGTGGAAGGCAATAGTTAATGGTGGTAGTGATCGTGGGCAGTGGTTAATGATGGTGGGTTGGTAAGCGGTGATTAACAGCGGAAGTTGGATGGTGGGCGATGGTCAATAGAGGTAAGTGGTGGTTAATGGTGGTAGTGTTGGTAAGCGGTGGTCAATGGTAGAAGGTGGGTGGTGGGCAGTGGGTAGTGGTCAATAGTAGAAGGTAGATGGTGGACAATAGTTAAGAGTAGAAAGTGGTAGTGAATAATGGTCAATAGTGATAATGGTGGTAAACAATGGTCAATAAAGGATGGTGATGACATGTGGTAGCTAACAACGGAAAGTGGTGGTGGGTGATAGTTAATGGTGGTAGTGGTAATGGGTGGTCAATGGTGGAAGGTGCTGGTGAGCAGCAGTCATTGGTAATAATGGTAGTAAACAATAATTAACAGTGGAAAATAATAGTGAATGGTGGTCAATGACAGTAGTGGTGGTGGGAGATGGTTGACAGTAGTGATGGTGGGCGGTAATCAGTAGCAGAAGGTAGTGGTGAATAGTGATTAATAACGATAGTAATGGCGGACAATGATTAACAGTGGAAAGTAGTAGTGGACAATGATCAATAACGAAAAGTGGCGGTGAGTGATAGTCAACGATGGAAAGTGATGGTGGGTTGTAGAAGTAATGGGTGGTAGTGGTTAATAATGGAAGATAGTTGTGAATAATGATTAATGACGATAGTAGTAATGGATGATAGTCATCTGTGATAGATGATAATGAGAATTTTGCAAGATAAGAGAAGAAAAGAGATAATGGATTGTTTGTTTTAAGGAGGTAACATAATCTGACACCTTAGGTAAAAAAAAAGGATATCAGACGAGGGAATTCATTAATGTTGAGTAACACGATAATAAATTTTATTACACATAAACCAAACATTCAATGAGGAAATTAATTTTTTTATTTTATTACATGTCCTTTAAAATTCCTCAACCAAACGCCTCTTGACCAAAATAATTAAACAAAACCAACAATAAAAAAAAAGGAAATTACAAAACATAAAGTGTTAAAAACGAAATAACAAATATAAAAACAAAACAAACAATAAAAACATAAAAGGAGATTTCTACTGTACTTGGAATGATTTCAAAGGATACGGTGTTTATAATGAATCTCTAATAAAAATTTGACACATGTATCAATTATTTGATATAACAAGTCATCATAATTTTATAATTTAATGCATAAAAATTTTGAAAATAAATAAAAATCATTCCAATATCATGGCTTTCATTGTTGGCTTTCACAATTCACATTCACAAACATGAGTTAAACGCACTATTGCTGCAACATCTCCAAGAGGACCAGCACTCCAAAGAATTAGTAACTTGCTAAAAGCAAAAAATGGCGATAAACTCCCTACTCCTGTTCTTAACACACGGTATGACATTCAAATGCAGGATTCAAATCCAGACAGTGCTCACAAAATCCAACTCCTTATGAGTCCTTATGAAGTGACGTCCCATATTGCTTTGCTGAATTAATACTGGGCAGTTTGGGTTCTTATTGAACACTAGAAGACCAATAGAAAAAGCTAAATCTAGAAAGAAGAAAGTGGATAGATTTTTAAGCTTTCGGATAACCCAGATCAAGATGAATTTTGATTGAGATTTAAGATTGTTTCTCAGAAGCACCATCTGGGCACCCAAATGCAGCGTAAAGCAAAAAACACAAATACAACACCAAACAAAACTGAAATGAGATTTTATAAGGGGACAAAATTGTTTAGAAGTGTTGGATTTTTGTTTGCAGACAGAACTGAAATGCTTGAGAGATGAGAACAAAAGCCTAAAGAAAGAAGTAGAAGCAGCAAGATCTTGCAAAAGATTAACCAACTAAATATGTAATCCATTAAATCAATCAACGGTTGATATTGTTTCTTTTAATGAACATCAAATAAGATTTTGTCATGTAACTTATAGCATTATATGCTCCAAGTTTTGCTCCTAGTACCATAGAATTCCACAAACTTAAAACATAAAAACCAAATAACAGAAATCGAAAAAACATTTTAGACTTAGTTTCTCTCCTTCTCTGTTTAATAACGAAGAGAAAAACAAACCCTACACAACATTGCAGTAGCAGCACAGCAGATTGGGATAGCATACGCTGCAGCAACTTTGTTACTGTCCCCGGATTTCTTCCTAATCCGTGTTGGTCGGAGTCTTCTTTGCTAGCCGTAATCGCATCACCGTCTTCTGGTCGAAGAAACAAATCCGTTGTTTCTGATGGTATTTGGTAGCAAGGTTTCAAAGGGCGTTCTTGCACAGTATAAGGTATTTTAGTTTCTAGTTGCCTTAGTTTGCATGGTAGTGATACTTATCGCTTTGGTACAGTCCAGTTTTGATGTATTTTAATTAATTGGTTGACACTGATTGGAAGTTTGAACATGTTGACGTACTAAATCCTCTGCTGATAGTTGTTATTATTTCTTTTATCAATGGAGAATCTTCTTTTCTTACTCTCAATTATTAGTAGTTGCCTATAATTTTTATAGCATTCGTTGTTGGATGTATACAGTAGCGGACCCAGGATCCTGGGCCAGTGGGGGCTGGCCCAGGTCCAAAATAAGGAAATTTAGAATTTAGCCTCAGTTTTTACTTTTTTTCACTAAGGTTCATTTTTAAAGATTTTTTTCAATTTAGTCCCTGTCGAATTTTTAATTTAGTCCTTCTATCAAATTTTTTTTTTAATATTATAATATTTTTTTGAAAAAATTGAGTGGGGACTTGAGCTCCCACTGAGCCCAATGTGGGTCCACCCCTGGATGTATAAGTGAAGATTCCTTCCAACACTGTTGTTCAAATTCCTTTGGATATGTGCATATTGCTTGCCTAAGTGTGATTAAGGGAACGAGTTGATTTGGCTTCAATAAAGAACATATATAGAATATTCCTGCTAGTGTGGTTGTTTGCTTCCTTTATATGTGGTTATTGTTCTAGGGAAGTGAATCAATTTGGCCTTCACATAACATATAACATATAAATGATAGAAGGTGCAAAAGTTAATAAGTTGTTTGATCATGTAACTTGTGTTTTGTGGATGAAGAATGCTTCAATAACGTTCGTTTATAGTTCCCTTAAGTTATATTATAAGCCCATATGATTTAGTTGAGTTTTGGAAGAATTTTATATGTAAGATTGCAGAGTTTGTGTTGAACCGAGTCAATTGCTAAAATTCTAATGTTTGACTGCCAACTTCGAGAAGATCCTTTGGAGATTACCTTGGCTCAACAGTCAACTACTAGGGCCTAGTGGTCAATTGCTAGTTCCTGAACAAATCTCCTCTGACAATTTTATCTTATTTATAGTAAAAACTCATTACTACTTTATGCTATTTTGATGTTATCCTAATTAAGATTGTTTCAATGCAAATATTAGTGAGTTGCAAGTCGAGTGATGAAGATATGAATGCTTGTATGTTTGTGAATTGCTTTGTTGCTTGAGCATACAATGTTCTTCAAAGAAATTGAATTTTTTGTGATTATGAGAAGTGAATTATTGTGTTGAGAAAGAGATGATATAAATGACAAATTGTTAGTGAGTTAGACCCACGTGCTCAAGTCGAAAATGGTTGGTGTGGAGTGACAAAGATTAGAAGTGGGGTGAATGAAAATCTCGATTTAAATATTTTTATTGATTAAATTAAGCTATCATTTAAAATTTTGGTATCTTATTGATGCGAAATTGAATTTGATTGATATATGAGAAATCATAGTTCTTAAGAGTTATGATAAGGAAATATGGCATGTCTACAATTCTATTTCCTGACTCATCTGCTAATGCTATCCTTCTTACATAAAAAAGGATTTTCATAAACTCATCAAGATGGCAACAACTAATTTTTCGGAAAGATAATGTATTAATATATAATAAAAAATGATGCAATCCTCTTCACTTAATACACACTACAAATATACACGGAATGCAATTAACTCTTATTTTTCACATCATCCTTAAATCAGTGAATCATTTTGCAAAGAAAAACTTAGGTCAAAGTTTTTAATAAAATTTACTAACAAATTTAGTAAAATTTTTATCAAGAGAAAAATCTGTATCAAATTTACCAAATTCATTATCTTAGTCTTTAATAAAATGAAAAAACTGACAATTTGAATTAAAAAGGACAACAAAATAACGATATGCTCACTCCTATTCACTTTCTCTCGCATGTGTAACTGAGTCTCACTATAGGACTCATTACACAAGTGAAAAAATGAGTAAAAAAGTGAAAGGAAAAAAGAAGATGAGATTTCTCCATCCGAAGGAGGCATATCACATTAACTATATCTACTTTCTATTTAAGCAAAAAAGTGATTCAGGGTTTTTTTTTTTTTTTTAACATTTCTCCAACCTTGAATTGTCATACTACTGACATGATGTAATGATCATTACTACATAACATTAACAAAACAAACATCAGCAAACACTGCCAAAGAACTTGATGAGGAACATCAGCAAATTAATGCAGTTCCTTTAGGAAGTGCTCGTAGCGTCTGCAAGAAGGGCCCATGAAAGTTTTTTCTACACCAAGAATATCATAAACAGAACAGATATCCACGTGATATATCAAAACATTCCTGAACAATTATTAAAAGGAGAACTTATTCCTTGGTTCTGAATACCTGAATGATAGTTTCAAGGGAGAACTCAAGAATCCCAAAAACAGGTTTTTTTTTTTCTAGTTGTTAATGATAGTTTCAAGGGAGGAAGTGGGAAACCACCTGCATTTACATCAAGGAACAAGTTTTATGGCCTTCTCCCATCAACTTCAAGCCTGTACCAGCTACTTATTTGGCACTGTTCATACCAATTTGAATGTGTAGTTGACATCATGAATATACAAGTTTCCTGTTGTCCATTCAGATGAAGTTCATCTCTATAATTATTTGCCATTTCGGATGTTTGTTCTCCAATATGATTTAATTTTTAGAGTCTTTTACCAATGACCTGCAGACAGAAACAAAATTATCATTTCTAGGCCTTTCAGCATTTCTAGGCTGTTGAAATAGGAAGAATATGAAGAGACGGAATTGTGAAGCCATGCACAATGTGGGTTAAGGCTGGGGTATATTTATATACATCAAGTACACTACAATAGTATGATGTGCAGCAAAGTATGAGATATTCCTGTGTGCATAGCATGCACCACGTCATACATGCAAGGGAGAGAGTACAAAGGTGGTCGTATTGGTGGTAAGCAAAAACCAAGGATGGTGTTTTAATTGAGGAGAGGAGAGTATTTTTTTTTTCTTTTTGATAGAAAAAGAAAATTTTATAAATAAAGAAAAGAATACAAGAGAAGAGGATAAGGAATCCTCAAAAAGTTAATGCAAGATTGCTGCCCAATTTCTATGCAAATTGGGCAAACTCAACCCTCTAAAAAAATACTATTAGCTCTCATCCAAAGAAAAGCAACAAACAAAATCCTGTCTCACAAAAGAACACTTGACTGGGTCTGATTTCTGAAAATTCTGACATTCTTTCCAAACAAATGTACCAAATAACCGCAAGACAATCACAATCCCAGAGAGCATTCTTATCCTCATTCCCCCCAAAATTCCTGAAATTAATAAGTAAAAAGCAACCCAAATTTAAAGGGCAAACCAGGTGACACCAAATAAAGAAAATAATTTGGTCCAAATCTCCCAAACCACATCACAATGCAAAAAACAAATGATTGTTGGTCTCTAAATTCTAGTAACACATCACAGATATATCTAGAGACAAGGCTCTATGAGGCTTGCCCACTTGAAGCATATCATTAGTATGGGTCCTGTGGATAACAACAGCCCAAACAAAGATCTTAACCTTAGAAGGAACCTTGACCTTCCAAAAAGACTTAGAAAAAGGTAAAAACTGATTTGAAGGGTTT
>JANHAO010028261.1:0-10657 GCA_026873985.1 Saraca asoca
CTATTCTTCTTTATTTCTTTTCTATTCCTTATTACTTACTCTTTTCTCAATAAATTTGGATAGTTGAGTTGTAAAGATTTTGGTAGTTAATATTAACTTCTCTATGGGATCGATTCGTATTTGTCAGTAATAGCTATAGTTATGTCGTGTACTTATAGATATTTAAAACATACATATTCACCAACCATTGATAGGTTGCCCCTACATTCTTTAGTCCAAAGGGTATCACTTTTAGCAATACAGTCCATAATCAGTGATAAATGATATGTGTTTCTCATCCTGTGTGGCCATGGGGATCTGGTTATATCCCTAGTAAGCATCCATAAAGCTGAGGAGTTCGTGCCCTGCCATTACATCCACAAGCTGATTGATCCTTGGCAAGGGGAAACTATCCTTTGGGCATGTCTTATCGAGGTTAGTGAAGTTAATGTAGGTCCTCCATTTCCTATTCTTCTTCTTCACAAGCATAGGGTTTGCTACCTAGGTGGGATAATAAGCTTCTCAGATAAAATTTGATGGTGAGCATTCTAGGTGATATGACCATATTTAGGTCATTCATCACTGGTCACCCCAACACCACATTATATGCTAAGGGAGAGTCGATATCAGAAAATCAGCTAAGGTAGTGGCTTGGCAGCCTGAATCCCTAAGGGTAATTGGAAGTTTAATTTGCCTGTTGGTACTACTGCATCTCTCATGAAGCTAAAAAGAGGTTCTAGGGAAGGCTTAAGCTGGTCAGAGTTTATGCTCATTTAGTCAAAACATTTTACCTGTACATCACATTTACTGAGCTGCCCGTGTCAATCATAATTCTCCACACCTTAGCATTACTAATTTTGGCTCAAATGATCAGTGCGTCATTGTGTAGAGAATGTATTCCTTAAACATCTTCACTAGTAAAGGTGATGCAATCAAAGCTTATCCTGGCCTTTTTCGCTGGTCCCTCTACTTTATCATACCTTGTAAGTAGGGTATCTTTTGCCTTTTGCACGTATCGCTCATGCAACCTTTTGAAAGTACTTGCAATGTAAGGCCTACCGTGAATGGTGAATATGGTCCTCACCAAGGGTGTCTCCTCATGTTTGAGAGTCTGCTGGTGTTGATGTTAGGCTAATTGCTAAGGCCGTAGAGGTCACTGTCCTTAAGGTCACATTACATAGTCCCTCGAGCAACCTCTCTTGATGAGATCCTCAATGGCATCTATGAGTACCCAACACTCTGAAGTATTATGCCCGACCTCATTGTGATAGGCATAAAACCTATTCCTGCACTCAGGGGGAGCCCTTATGGGTTAGGGCTTCCTAAGTCATCGCTATCCCATTTTGTTGCAAAAATTTTGTCTGAGGTATCCAATAGGATACTGTAACTCTCATGGTGACCTTGGCGTTAAGGTCGCTCACCCTTGGCCTTCTTTGCGACTTGACCATCAAAACCACCCTTTTGACCTCCTCTATTACTCCCATTATTGCTTCTCTTTTTGCTTCAGTCGGAGCCACTCGACTCACCCTTCTGATTAGGCTTCTTCGAGCTAAAAGTCTCCTCCCACTCAATCTCCTTAGCTACTCACTTGTAGAATTTGCCCCAGTCTCTCACTAGAAACTTGTATATACTCTTATAAAATTTTTCGTCCTTGTGAAGTCTAGCCAAGATTGCTATGAGGATGCTCTCATCTAAAGGATTTTCTATGTTACTGACCTCGTGCCTAAACTGAGTGATGTGGTCTTTCAACGATTCATTTCTCTGCTAAAAAATTGTCATGAGGTGACAAAACGGTACAAGCTATCTTTTTAGTGCCTTGTAGTAGTTGAGGAATCTCATCTGGCATTCTTCCCAACTATGAATGCTATGAGTAGGGAGACTCCTAAGCCATGTTTGAGGTATTTCTCCTAAGGTGGCAGGGAAAATGCCGTGTTTGACTAATAGATTGGTGGTTTGGAGATCCATTTGGGAATTAAATGCGTCTAAGTGGTTGTATAGGTCACTATCCCATTGTACTACAGGATGTTTGGGACTTTAAACCTACAAGGAAGAGGCTCTATCTAAATCTCCTAGATGAAGGGTGTCCTCTCCTTGTAATGGTCTTGACTACTCTAAACTACAAGTTGTTTTTCTAACTACTGCACCCTCTAAAGCAGCTCTTCGATCTTCAGGTCTTGAGTCTCAAACCGACAGCTGGTGGTTTGATGACTTCTGTCACCCCTGGTCATGGGGGTGGTGATTCAAGGCATTATGCCTTCTATTGTGCTCATGACCCGATGAGTAACGATCTGATCTATGTCTATGATTGGTCCTATTTATGTCTCCTTCTCGACGCAAGTTCTCATGTCGTTGATCATTTCCATCATTGTCCTTTCAAGCTCAATGGACCTTCAACCTCAGTTATCAATTGGACGAATGAACAGAGCTAACTCATTGATGTTCCTCTCTAACAAGCCTCTCCTGCTGAGCTCATGGCTGTTAGGGCCCCTCTCTGGGTGCAGTGACCTCAACTTGTCTCTACGTGCCTTGAGCTTGTGCTTGAGCCAGCACCCTAACTAAGTTAGCTAGCTCCCTTACGATGTTTTCAAACACCTCCTGACACTGGTGCCATGTTTGAACTCCGTTAGTCCCAAAAGCAACAGGCTAATGAGGAGTCAAAGGTGCATGCCAATAATAGCACCTATTATGAGGGTAGCAGAGGCGCTTGTCGCAAGGAGGGTTAAGCTTCTGACTGGTAATGTTTCCCATTGTTGCTGCACATGACCTACAGGTTGGCTAGTGGCAACGTCTATGCTTTTAGTGGTTCTTCCTCTTACCATTGCAGCTAAATAGTAAACTAAAGAGAGAAAATGCAATTGAGGCCCTCTTTGTAGTGCCAAAATATTGACGGTAAAATCCAATCAATAGATAAAGTCCAGTATACCCCCAAACTGCAAGTTGTAAGGGCAAGTGTGAGCAAAGAATAGACTGAGAAGGGAGGAAGAACAAAGGACATCAAAAGTTTTTTAGTGTGGTTTGGCTAAAGTCAAAGTGATCCCTATGTCCATGGTGGTTATATTTGCTTTTATGCAATTGTTTCTCTGTGTATTTTAGCAGAGTAATAGTACATGTGTTCTCTTACTATTTCAGCAGAGTTTCTACATGCATTTTTTCCTATCTATGTTACAATGATCTTTTTCCTTATTTATAGAGGCAGGGGTTACAAGTGTAATTTTTCAAATTGTAAAACTATCTTTTTCACTACTGCAGGCAATAAATGCTTGGCAATTCACTGTCGATTTTTGGAGTTTGATGTGTTGGTTTTGGAGGCTGACTTATTGGTTAGGAGAATATGCCTCTGGCTAATTACTAGACTTAGGAATTTCATACCCATGCTTGGGGCAGCTTGTTTGGCAATCCGAGCTGACACTGGGTAGCTTGTTGGCTATGCTAGCTGGTCTCATACCCAGGTTCAACCAAAATGAGTCTTCAGGAAGATGGCTAAGGTGACATACTTTGACCAGCGAGCTGGAACCCATCCTTAATGAGTCAAGGTTACCACATTGGCCTTGTCCTACATCCTAAAATAGTGGTTGGCAAGTTGGTACCTCTACCAAGTGACCTCAGTTTTTGGATGATCTAGGCCTTCTCTGGTTGAACTCGTCTCTTGTTGGACTTTTGTCAGCTCATTTTGTACTGCCCAAAAATACCCACAACAAATATACCACAAGCTATTTAAGTATTTTATATGTTTATTTTATGATTCAAAAATATTAAATTAAAGCCATTAATATACTATAAGTTTTATTTAATGAAAAAAATTAAATTAATATATTTTAAAAGGAAGTTGATGACTATACTTTTCAATATCTTTAATTTATAGCTCCTACTTTGTAGTTGTTATCTTTATATAAATAAGTTCTATCATTATTAATAATATATTACAAGTTCTTTTACTATATTAATATTTTTTTTTGAGCAAAAATATTAAATTAAAATTATTAACATATTACAAATCTATTTTAGTGAAAAAAATTAAATTAATATATTTTGAAAGGAAGTTCATGACTATATCTTTCAATAACTTTAATTTTATTATAAAATATATAATTAAGAGTAAAAGAGATACGAAGAAATTGATTGAATACCTTAAAACGATGAACTTACATAAATATAGAGAGAAGAATTTAAGGAAAGAGATAAATTGCATAAATGAGAAAATGTGAAAAGACGAAGTTATCTATGGAAATCGTTAGGTTTATAACAAATTTATAATTTCCACTTTGTATTTGTTATGGATACTTATATAGCCTTATAATATACAAGTTAATGATTACACCTCTCAATGATTTTAATTTATAATTCCTACTATAGTCATATATACGTAACCATAACAAATACAAAGTAGAAATTATAAATTAAAATTATTAAGAGGTATAGTTATGAATTTCCTTTTAAAATATATTAATATAATATTTTTCACTAAAATCAACTTTTAATATATTAATGATTTTAATTTATTACTTTTATCATAAAAAAATATATTAATATTTGTTGACGGTAAAATCTGATTAACAGGTGTAAGTCCAGTGTTATCCCAAATTGTAAGTTGAGAGTGTGAGCTAATGGGAAGGAAAGAAGGAGAAGAAGAAGGAGAACAACAAACACCAGAAGCTTTTATCATGGTTCAGCTAAAACCAATCAGCCCCTACGTTCATGGTGAGTTGTATTAAATCTATGTAATGGTTTTATCTGTGAAACTTAGCGGAGATACAATGCAAAGTTACTATTTTGGCAGAGTGTCTGCATGCAGTATATTTTTTCTTATATTTTACAAAGGTTCCCCTATTTATAGGAGAAGGGAGGGTTACAAATATAATTTGGCTAGTAACAAAATAATTATTTTCACTACATCGGGCAATAAATGCTTGGCATCTAATAATAAATGTCAGGCAAATAATTGTCGAACTGTTAGGGGCTGATGTGTTGGTTCTAGAGGCTGAGCTGTCGGTTAGGAATATATGCCCTCAACTGATGACTAGACTTCCATACTTGTGCTCAGCTCACTATCTTAGTGACCTGGGCCTACATTGGGTGACCTGCTCATCACAAACTGGTCTCATTGATGGATTCATCTAGAATGAGTCTATTGAAGGGTGGCCTAGATGCTGTGTTTTGTTCAGCGAGTTGATGCCCTTCCTAAGGGGCTGGGTTCTCGCTTCGTCCTTGGCCTACACCTCAAATTTGCGCTTAGCGAGCTAACACTTTGCTAAGCAAGCTTGTCCATCAGGTGATTTGGGTCTCCTTGTAACTGGACTCGACTTCTTATTGGGCCTTGGCCGGCCCATTTTGCATAATCTGAAAAACACTCATAACATCAAGTCCCCCAACTCTTAGTTCGCTTTGTGGATTGGGAGTTATATTCTGCTGATAAAGTCTTCGCTTGCAGTCTACAGCATTGTCAAGTTTTTCATCTACAACTCACTGTTTAGTCAAAACTTTATTCTTATAGTCTATTATATTGTCATTTCAGGTCTCAGTCTCACATTTCACCTACATCAGGCTGAGCTTCCCATCGTGGATGCTCGCCAGCTATTGGTGTGACAGTCTTTCTTTGTTGCAGATCATTTGATTTTGTATAGTTAAATATCCTCTGGATTCTTCAATAAAGTCAAGCTTGTCTCTCTAAGGGGTGGGAAGTCCTCTCCCTTTCTTCACAAAGTAACCAGATGAGTGCATTGGATGATCCCCTCATACTTCTAAAGCTTTGGCCTATATCTTCATGTTTTAAGGCATGCATGATTCGCTGCATGAGACTATGAGGCATGAATGGTTCATTGCACATGGTTCTCGTGGGGTATTCTTCCCCGAGAACTCTAGGAACTTGCTTGTAACCTCCTCTTGGAGTTAACAAGTTTAGCTCCCCTTTTTTTGTTCTTTTGTTGTCTAGCAAGCTAATTATTCATTTTCTAGCTGTGACCAGGAGTTATAGGGCAAAGGGAAGAGCTTTTGACTTTGGAAGAGGCTTGGGCAGAGGAGCTGGAACTGTCTGATTTGCTTGCTGGTCTTACGACTTGTCACAGCTCAATCTTTTCAATCGAGTTTTATTGTCTTCTTGTTCGATGGTGCCGAGTGTCTTTGGATCTCCAAGATGAAGCTGAAGGGTGCTTTCCTTGCTCAAGAGGACCAGGGGAAACTTATACAACCTCTCTACTTGCACCTAATGCTTTTTCTCTTACTTCAGGCACATCAAAGGATGCTTAATTTGGATGACCTATCAGCTCGAGTGAGGGTAGAGCTGGAGTAGTTCCTTCTGCATATTATGGCTTCAAGCTTACTGGCATTCAGCCTTTCTTTAGTCAGTTGTAGGCTTGTTTTGTCTTACATTCTCAATCCTGTATGTAGTTTTACCCTATTGAAAGAGGTTTTGTAAAGAAATTTTGCCTTTTATTGTTCCTCCCTATTATGCCATCATAGCAATTTCATAGGTTGCTGCTGGTAACATTAGTCCTTGTAAATCATAACTCGAAAGTCATTAGGTAAAGTGAATGCTCGTTAAGCCAATCGGCCTCTAATGATATTAATCAAACTAATGTAAAAGGGACTCTAGTAAATAAACTATGACTTTAAGAGGATATGTGTCATATTTGGGTGACCAATCAGTTATGTCGGTTCATTTCAGTTGATAATAGAATTGAGCATTGGAGTGCCTTTATTGAGCATGAGCTCAGGCACTGGAGCATTAAAGTGCTTTGAATGGTGCGAGATGAGATGTCTACATAGGTCGCATAGACACATCTTAGCTAGTGCAAGAGTTTGGTGCTAAAGCACTTCTTGGATGCGAGGTCTTGATAGGCTACATAAGAGTGCTTTGATCCACATAAGAGTTTGGTGCCACTTGCACTTCTTGGGCATGGCTTCAATATTGCTCGTGCAAGAGTTTGGTGCTTAAGGCACTTCTTGGACACGGTTCACACAAGAGTTTGGTGTATGGCTAGCACTTTTTGGATGCGAGATTTGAGTTATTCGCATAAGAGTTTAGTGCTTAAGGCACTTTTTGGATGCTGCTCGCGTAAGAGTTTGGTGTATGGCTAGCACTTCTTCGACGCAAGGTTTAAGTTGTTGCATAAGAGTTTGGTACTTGAGGCACTTCTTGGACATGGCTTATGCAAGAGTTTGTTGCATGGCTAGCACTTCTTAGACATGAGGTTTTTTGAGTCTGAAGTTATAACCCACTGCTTGTGATCTACAATTCCACTAGCCGTTTGGCATGCTTCTACTGGCTTTGTAAGTGACTATTCAGTTTCCCACAGCTAAGCCATCATGATTACTCCTACCTTTGGTATGCGTGCATGCTGTTGTTGTCAGTCAACTGTTGGCAATTGCTAAACCATCAGATCATGGGTAGCTAATGGGTTCCCAGATCTAATGGTGATGTCATGTGCCTTATGAGCTAAAGGGCTTTTCTCTTCCCCCTTATTTACCATTTGAAACTTGAAGTTCCCAAACTCTCTACACTTGTTCTCTCCATTAACTGCTACCATCACTTTCTGTCATCCATTATCGCTGACATTGTTTTGATTCCCTAGTGGTTGCTCAGGTCCTATTCACCAGAAAACACTTTCGCATGCATCCTCAAACCTTTCGTTCCAGTCAGCTACGGTAAGTCTTCCTTCACTTTGCCATTTTTGGATTTCTCTATTCTGTAGTTTGAGGTTTATCTGCCATTGTTTAAGGGGTGAGAGCATTAGTCGGTTGAGGTTGATTGTTTGCAAATTTTCATTTTTGTTTGGTTTGGTTTATTCAATCGATTCTATTAGTGAACCCTTGGTTTTTTTGTTACCATTTCGAGTCTAGCATCTGCCATTTAGATTTTGCGATTCAATCATTGAGTTTTTCTTATCCATTGGAGTTCGGATCGTAAATGGGTGGCTCGGGGTGTTCATGGCCTGCTGCATAGGAAGCTATTAGCCTCAGTTTTTTTGTAGGGTTTGGTTGTAATGACCTGACTAGTCTTTTCCCTTTGTGTAAATGGGTGCAAGTCATGGATATTGCCATTACCAAAGTAGGAATGAAGATGATGAGTCCGGCTCCTCGGCCAAGAATGTGAGGCTAATGCAATGTCCAAGTTAAGCAACCTCAAGGAGTGGGGAGGTCATTAGGGATTTTACCATTCGTCCTAGTTCTATTGGGGTTTAAGAGGTTGCTACAGGTTCTTGACCTGGTCATCACATATTTAGTCTACATGTTTCATCCATTCATTTTAGTGAGCTTCAGATCGCAGTCCGAACGTATCGGCTCCCCAGAGGATGCAGCCTCATGATACCTTCTCCGAATGACTATGCAGCCTATCCATCTTGGGGGTTCATTGTTGTTAGTTTCCCACATCTCATTGCAGGACTTAAGCTCCTGATACACCCTTTTATTGTCAATTTTCTGAACAAAGTGAGACTTAGTCTAACTCAGCTTACTCCAAACTCTTATACCCAGCTCATTTCTCTGGCTCTAATCTACTTGGGCAACGATTTTCTGCTGCCATCGGCTGAGGTTCTATGTTACTTGTATAGCCTAAGGTGTCAAGAACGTTAGATGGGCTCTATTGCCTTATGGCTTGACCAACTGCACATAAGAAGATCCTGTCACAAAGGGACGCTAAAGGGAAATCTAATGTAAGGCATTACAAAACCTGTTGGTTTTACATCTCGTGCCCCTCCTTGTGTGATCTCAAAAACTTAGATTTGCCATTATTCCTAGTAAGTGAGCTTAAAGTCATGAGCTTAATAATTTATTCTCATTCACTTCTGATTCTAGCTTGTCTTATTTTACAGATGGGACTGGCAGGAAGCTAACTCTTTGAGCTGAAGAGCTAGAAGTCTTAGATCAATTTGCTGCCTTGAACAATCTTGAAAATGACTTTTGTTTTGACGAGGACCTTCTTTGCTCCAGCTAAAGGCATTGAACTCATCAGGGAGATTAGCATTCGTCCAACAGCAGAAGTTCATCCAACCAATTTTGCAGATTATGGCAGGATAATGGAGCTCATTCTCAGGTCGCCACCATCCAACGATGAAGAGATCTCATCGGATTTTGATGTGGTTGCAGCCCCTACTGTTGAAAATGAACCCTTGGATTCAGTGATAGCACATTCGCAAGATCCAACTCCTACTCTTCAGTCTGAGGTGGCAGTCAAAATCAAGGCCGACACCCCTCCTGAGCCTTCTGCCAAAAGACGGAGGATAGAGAAAGGGAAGAAAAATGTCACTTCTCATAAAAAAGCTATGTCAAAGGCTAAGGTCATGAAGCCACTGGTCGAACCTACCTCTAAGATGAGGGAGTACATTAAGGTTCTTGTTGATAACATCAACACAATTTTGGGGTCCTGTGACCAGATTCAAGTGCTAGAGACCAAGGAGTTCACTCTTGGTAGACTGGTGGGCTATGCAACTCATCATGGCTTGGTGGTAAATAAAGTCTTTTCATTCTGGTTTTTCTGCTTATTTCACAATTTGACTTGGCTTGGACTTTTTAGGGTTTGCTAATAATGATGAAAATGGATGAGGCACTTTAAGCCGATAACCAGGAGAAGGAGGACCTTGAGGGCAAGCTAGCTGCCGCCTCCACCAAGGTACTAGATTTGAAAGAGAAGGCCAAGAATGCAGAGGCTACTTTATCCCATGCAGAAGTGGATCATAAGGCTGCTATAGTGAATCTTGGCCTAACTACCAATGACCTAGCCAAGGTGAAGATTGACTTGGAATTATCTATCCATTGAGTTGAGGAAGCAACGAGATAGGCTCAGACTATGGAGCAAGAAGTTGGGTCTGTGGAGCTACGGGCAAAGATGGCAAAGTAGTGAGTTGAAGTCACTGAAAAAGAGTTAGAGGCAATCAAGCAAGAGGTCACTCTTGCAAAGGAGGAGGTTACTAAGGTTAAGGTGGAGACCACTTCATTAACAAAGAAGGCAAAAACCAAAACTTGCGCCGTCTTCTTCTTCATTCTGTGAGAGTGACACTTGAAATTGGATTTCTCCTTTTTTGGCCAACAACTGTCAAGGCTATTGAACGTTACAAGAGAAAGGTTACTAGGGCCAGCTCTTTCAAGAAAGGAGTGGATTCTGGTGCTAAAGCTTTTCCCGCTGGAGGCACTACCCAAAGGGAGGGCGATTCACTCACTGAAGCTATTAGTGCTCTAGTAGCGAACATCTCTGATGCTCTTCTTCCTGGTTCCCAGACTTGTTGTTGTTATGAGTGTGATGGTCACACAAATTATGCAAGTGGACGTAGTCAACAAGTAATATAGAGTGAGTGAGTATCATCTCCACAGGGATTGAATTTCTTGCAACTTAAATGTGAAAATCTAATTAAACAAACAATAATTTCTTGAGCTAACTAAGATGATTAAAAGAGCAAAATAACAATGATGGATGATACTACTACTAATTCAAGAAAAAGAGGTACTGAATTTCTAAGAATAATGGATTAATATGTGAATTAACTAGTTAAGATTGATGAATCCTTTTAACATACAATTTCTGCCCAGTTGCTATAGTAACGCTGCAACAAATTTCCCAATAAACCAGAACTTCATAATAGAACATGTGAATTTCCCAATTCGAACATGTTTAGAGCTCCTAAATTAGATTACACATATTCCTATGCTAATCCAGATTTTAGAGCACAATTTTCAACACCAATTCCTT
>JANHAO010028262.1:0-10656 GCA_026873985.1 Saraca asoca
ATCTAAAATTTAATTAAATTATATTTTATGATATTATATATTTATTTATTTACTTATTTTTATTTATTTACGTTAAATTAATGAACATATGTCAAATATGTAATAATATGTGAAATTTTTTTCTCTTTGGCCTTGTAAAAAAAAAGCATTGAAAATAGTATAATATTAAAAAAAATAAACATTAAAAATAAGAGTTTCTGATTAATTAAGATGTGGGCTGTCAATTAACTAAAAAGAGAGAGATAAATTAGGAAAAAATAATAGAAAACTCTATTCTAATAAGGTATAAGTTATTTGTAGTAACTTTTTAAAAGAGAGCTTTTTTTCCTCAAAAAGCTAGTACACCAAACACATCTAAAATAGGAAAAAAGAGCTATTTGACAAAATCAAGAAATCAAAAGCTAGCTTTTTTGGTGTGCCAAACATACACTATATAATTTATTCTATTTTATTAAGCTTTATATGGTTTATTGAACGAGTTGTAAATATATTGGAATAGGAATATGAGACTGGGTATTTTTATATGTTAAACTGTTATTTTTATATTGAAATTTATGTTTTTTATATGATTCATTTATTTTGAAATATTTTTAAAAAAATATGAAATTAAAATACTAAATCGAAGAAATTGAAGTTTCTCTAAAATTATCCAACGAAAAGTCATTAGAGTGGATTGGTAATAATGAATTTGGACAATTTGGAGAATTCAAGTCCTAGATAAACCACAAAGGGTTTACGTAAAAATGACCTAATTTAATAAAATGATTTATCGAACAATGATATTAATACCAATTTGTTTTGTAACCGTATAATTTAAACGGACGCAGTCAATTTACCTTCGTAACGCTGTGCTTACGGTTGGCTTCGCATCCACCTGTGGTAAAGATACTAAGGTTTGGGCTTTGAAGGTCTAGGCGTAACGTTTAAGGTTTTCGCCAAGGCAGAGATCTGCAGAAATTGGTGGCCATGGCGAAGGAGGAGTTCAGGGTTTACAATTCTATGACTCAGCAGAAGGAGGTCTTCAAACCTAAGGTTGCTGGTAAAGTTGGCATGTACGTTTGTGGAGTCACTGCTTACGATTTCAGCCATCTCGGTCACGCTCGCGCCGCCGTCAATTTCGACATCCTCTACAGGTATACATCAGTTAGTCTGTGTTTGTTTGTCTAATTTATTTATAGTGCATGCGCAGTTCATTATACTGGTGTCAAAATTAATCCTTTATGGGAATTTGACATGGATCATGTATAATGGGCTTATGAAATTTACAGTAGACACTGAACATTGGCTTGATGTGTAATCTGGTTGCATAATTTTAATATGTTATGCTTCAATGCAATATGAGGCCGATGTTTATGGCTGGGTCGGTTTTTGATTGAAGATCTGCATTGGGGTACCATTGTTAGGTGATGCTCATGGTAGCTATTCCATGTTGTGCAAAAGTGTTCCTTTTCTTTCAGGTGTTGATATATATGCGGAATTTTGAAATCCTGTGCAACAGAAACAACTAAAGGATCTTGTTTCAGTTCTTTTTCATTCTGGGATGCTGGCTGCTTAAAGCCTGTAGCATTAGTTTATTGCTTATGGTTGTTAAGTGCAATTATGGCTTTGTATGCTACATAGTTCTAGATTCAAAAACAAATGCAAAGGCCAAGCCTGCTTGTCTCTTGGTTAATTTACTTTTACCTTTGAAGTGAAAAAATGAGTCTGTGAATTGGATTTAGAATGCTGACCTGTTTTTTGTTGCTCTACTTTATGTGGGGGAAACGATGCTATCAGGGTATGGTTAAACTTAAGTTTAGATATTAGATTATTACAGACTGTCAGTTTTACCAATTTTTTTATGTCCTTTGTATATATTTGTAGATTTAGAAACTGAGCATTAAAATATGGTTCTATTGCTGACCCTTATGTAATGGGATAATGCTTGGTGGTTGTTGTTGTTGTATTAACATGTGGTCAGAAGTCATGGCTAACTGAACGTGAAAGTTTGCAGATACCTTCAACACTTGGGCTATGAAGTAACGTATGTGCGGAATTTCACTGATGTTGATGACAAGGTGGGAAATGATAGTGTTACTTGCTGATGAAATTGCTACCATAGCTCAAAATTTCAACTTCGTAATTTTGTTAAATATGGTTGACTTGACATCTTTGAGCTTTCTTTTTTCATCTTCTTCTCCCACATAAAGATATTTGCGAAGATTATGATTAAGATTGAAAACCATATTTAGTATACCATATGAAGCTGTGGTATCCCCAAGTTGTGTCCAATATATATATTGTTAGAGTGCTTTTAGGTTTCTTGTAGATCAGACAGTGATAGTACCATGCACATAATTGGTGTGTTGCCCAATTCTACTAATATATTGCTAATATTTATAAGTAGAGTGCTTTAGTTCCTCTGACCAGAAGGCCAACAATATTCTCTAGCTTGAACATAAAATGTCTCCAAACTTGACTCCTTCACTGAGCTTCTTGAGCATGTTTTTTAATTTACGTTTTTATACTTCTTTATTATGCCTAAGTTTTTTACTTCTTAATTACCTTCGCCAGCCTTTTTTTAATGTTGAATTGCAGTAGAATGCAGAACCTCCTTGGACTTCCAATGGTTATTAGAACTTATTACTTTGTAGTATTATATAGCATTGTAAAGTTTTCTCCAGATTGGATTTAGAAATATATTTAGGCCTTTGTTCATCGTAACCAGAATTGGCACTCTGTGGCTCTAAATGGACCCAAGATATTGATGGTTGGGATTGCACATAACTGCCTGCTTTGTGATTTTAAATGTCTGAGGAGCATCACACTTCTTTGAAGTTGTTCAAAATAAATGACAAGTCACAATGTTTTGAGTTTTATTTTACAATGTCTGTGTTCCTGCTTAATTAATGATATCTCTTCTTACTGTTAGAAGTCTTATATTGATACACCTTAAACCTATATGATTTTACATGAGTTTCTTATCTTAGTTTCCAATGCTTCTTAGAGACTTCTAATATTGGAATTACTGCAGATAATAAAGCGGGCAAATGATATTGATGAAGATCCCTTGAAATTAAGCAGCCGTTTTTGTGAAGAATATATTGTTGACATGACTGATCTTCAGTGCCTCATTCCAACACATCAGCCTCGTGTTTCTGATCACATGGAACAGATAAAGGACATGATAAGTCAGGTTTTCTCTTTTGCCATCACCTATAGCTTCAAAGGAAGTAGAAACCTCTTTATATAGTTTTGTAAGCTGATTTTGTAGCTCTATCATTGATTTTGTTTTTCCTGGAGTAGCATTTGGAACATTTGAATTGTAATATCGTAATTTAGAGGATGTCAATTTTTGATATAATATTTTAGTTGGTCTAAAATTTTTGTAGTGTGGTATTTTTCGAAACTGCCTAACAAAAAACTGAAGTATATTTGGTTTTGTTTTCCTTTAAGGTTCTGGTGGGAAAGGGAGGGTGATGTTGAACATTTTAAGTCATGTTTTGTTTGTTTAGTCTTTCAGCTGAGATGATGCTTTATGATAATTCAGTACAATATAAAAAATAATTTGGCTGTGATATGTTTGCTTCTATTTGCAAGGAATTAGTAAAGTATTGAAAGAGAGGTCAACATGTTCTGCAGATTATCAAAAATGACTATGCATATGCAGTTGATGGGGATGTTTTCTTTGCTGTTGAAAAATTCCCAAATTATGGCATGCTTTCTGGTCAAAAACTAGAAAATAATAGAGCTGGGGAACGGGTTGCTGTTGACTCAAGAAAGCGTCATCCTGCTGACTTTGCCTTGTGGAAGGTTTGGGAAACTTTACCTGTTACTTTGTACACATTCTGGTTAGTACTAGCAGCTTGGCTTATCTCTTATTTTCTAATAATTGCAGGCTGCTAAGCCTGGTGAGCCTAGTTGGGAAAGCCCTTGGGGTCCTGGAAGACCTGGGTGGCACATTGAGTGCAGTGCAATGAGTGCTCATTATTTAACTTTTGCATTTGATATTCATGGTGGTGGAATTGATTTGATCTTTCCGCATCATGAAAATGAGGTTGCCCAGAGCTGTGCTGCATGTCAAGAGAGCAATATCAGTTACTGGATGCACAATGGTCATGTCACGAATAACAATGAGAAAATGTCAAAGTCCTTGGGCAACTTTTTCACTATTCGTCAGGTTAGTGATGGTGTTAATTATTTGGTTGATTTTCATTGGAGCTTTTACCTGGTATAATTTATTTTGAGTTGTCTTGTGCATGATTTTCATGAGATATTGTTTGTCCTTTTTGTAGATCACTGAACAGTACCATCCGTTGGCTTTGAGACACTTCTTAATCAGTGCGCATTATAGATCTCCCCTGAATTACACAGTTTCACAGCTGGAAAGTTCATCCGATGCTATTTATTATATATATCAGGCAAGCATCTCCTATATAATTTGTCTCAGAAGGTCTGTATTGTTGCATAGGAGTTGGTGGACCAGCTAGTTGCTCAAGGTTTAGACAGTTGTTTTTCTGCATTTACAAAATGCTATTAATTTGTTGATCTTTGGGGTTGTTGTTTGTTCTTAGAAGGCATGTCTGTGAATGGTTTTGATATTCCATAACATGGAATAGTGGACTGCCTTAAGCAAGTTATATTTTGGAGATAGAGTTGCTGATTTTTTTTCCATATTGCTATATGTTTATAGAATGAATAAATTGAATTATATTCTCGTGTCTTATCAATATTTTTTACTTTTTCTGTGGCTGTGGTGTGTCAAGTTGTCAGATTATTCTGCATGGCTTTTTTCTGGCATGATGATTGTTGCCACCTATGTAGTTATGTTACATATGGATGTCACTGTAGTGTTTTAAATATAATTTATTGTTGAACTTGAACTCCTTGGGTCAAGGGAGAGTATTATTAGCATTTTGGTATCATAAATATAACTGTTAAACTTGGTGTCAATCCCATGTAAAGTAATACTTTTGCTGTTAATTGTCAATTGATATTCTGGATGAACAATTGTCTCTGTTCAGAAACAGTTTTGGATTTATTGATTTTAAAACCAAAGAAGTAGGGGTGGAAACAAGCCAAGCCAAGCCAAGTTAGGCTTTTACATAAATAGGCCAGGCCTGTTCCAAAATTTTCTGGCCTAGCCTGGCCTGTGACCTGTTGTTGGCCAAAATTTTGGCCTAGCCTGATTTGTTTCCAAAATTTACAAAGCTTGGCTTGGTTGGTTGGCCCATTTAGTCTTAATTATTAAAATTTTAAAAGGTTTAACGTCTGCTTGTAAACCTAGGTGTAATAAGTCATAAATAAGCCCTCTTAGTGAAAAAAAAATACAATAATAAATTTGTTCAATGAATGGTGCATTGAACGAAATTTTGTTTCTAATTTCACCAAATAATATTAAGAGTGTTAGATTAGGACAAGATACTGAGATTAGAATTGTAAATTAATTGAATATAAAAATAAATATTTAATAATATATTGAATATATAGTTAAACGGGCCAGCCTAATCAGCCAACAAGCAGGCCTAAAGTTAAATAGGCTAGGTCTGTTTATTTAATGGGCTAATATATTGGCCTAACCTGAGCCTGGTTAAATAAACAAGCCAAGCTAGGCCTTTAACGAGCCAGGCTAGGTCATTCACAACACAAACAACCTGGTTTATTTCCAACCCTAATAGGAAGCTACAGAGCTACTCATACCCGTACAAACTTGTACAAAAATTGCAAGGCTTGATATGGGTCAAAATATTGAGGATAGTTTAGTATTTTACTTGTAATTTGTCAGTGTGTCTGTTAAGCACGTTTCGTGTGCATGCTAGGTGCCTTATGCCATTGGTTTTCATTTTCCTTTAGTTAGTTTCCATTGCCTTTCTAGTTGTTTGTTGTTTGCCAAGTTGCTATGTATTTGTGCAGCCATAGTTGCCAAGGGGATTGACTAGAATTTTATTAATGAAAATACAGTCTCAGAGAGAAACCATCGAGCTACCCTGAGTATCTATCAATCAAATCTCTTTTCCAAATTAAGTTCTACTTTCTCCCTTTAATTTTACTCACTCCTATCAGGGCTTGATTGATGTTATAACTCTAGGGAAATGTTAGAAACTGATTTTATTTACTTATGTTTTTAACCATGGGAAGTATTTATTCTGGTGGTTTTTAGACTTTGCAAGATATTCAAGACTCCTTATCATCATTTCAAGGAGGGGGCACTGAGCCGAATAAGAAAGCAGCTAAGCCTACTCCTGCCATGGACTGCATTAGTAAGATGCGTAGTGAGTTTCAGGCAAAAATGTCAGATGACTTGAACACTGCCCAAATACTAACTGGTGCTTTCCAAGATGCCTTGAAACTTGCTAACAGTTCTTTGACCATGCTGAAGGTATATGCTAATAAGCTGGGTCTTGTATTGATGAATATTGTATTGTGTTTCCTACTGTGTGTGAGATGTGTCTTTAATATATAAAATATATTTTTTTCAGAAGAAGTTACAGAAGCAGCAGCAACTATCACTGATTCAGTCCCTGACTGAAGTAGAAAAAGAAGTTAAAGAAATTTTGAACATATTGGGATTACTGTCATCTTCTTCCTACTCCGAGGTGACACATTCTTTAGGCATGTTCTACTCAGCAATTATTGTGCCCAAATTTGGAGACATATATATATATATATATATATACACACACATTGTGATCATTTCACAAATAGATATGTCATTTGTCCAACAGGTTCTGCAGCAGTTGAAAGATAAGGCATTAAAGAGAGCTGGTCTGGTGGAAGATGATGTGTTGCATCTGATAGAAGAAAGAACTCAAGCTAGGATTAATAAGGATTTCCCCAAGAGTGATAGGATTAGGGCAGATTTGACTGCAAAGGGCATTGCACTCATGGATGTGGGCAAGGAAACAATTTGGAGACCATGCATCCCCACTGAACCACTAATGGGACAAGAAGTTCAGACAGACCAGAAGGCACCTACTGTTTGAAGAAAAACTGGTAACTCGCTAGTGAATGAAAGAAATTGTGGAGCAGCCTGTTGGCCTAGAAGGGAAGGGTTCACGTATATCTTCATGGTGGTGTAAGCACCTTTCGTCCATTTTTTTTTTCATAAGCAATGCCTATAACAGAACCTGTAATCTTGAATCATGATGATTGATGTTGTAACATACAAGGCTTCAACAGAGTATAACCATCTAAAAATTATTCTTTTATTGGACTATAAAAGCAGTTTGTATCTTTGTATCAGAGACAGTTTTCAGGGTTAAGGAAGAGATACTTCGTAGTGACTCTGATTGTTTAAATGATATCTAATTGCATTTGAAACATGTTTAAATAGTAAATTTTTTGTTTTAATTAATGCTTCCATTGAAGAAATTAAGGATGCTCCGATAGCCTGTTTGCCCTTAAGGTCCAAGCTCTCAATATTTGCCAAATTGGAAAAGCTCCCTGGTATGGACCCTGATAATTGATTATGTGAAAAGTTTAAGTTCACCAATTTGTGGTGGGTTGCTACCACTTAGTTTGTTGCTTGACAAATCTAATCCTGTCATCAACTCCAGGTTATATCCCTTGTAAGAGAGATAATACTCTTTGTTCTGAACGCCACTTCTACTTGTTCATATGATATCATGTAATAGTCACCAACAAGCCAGTTCAACCTCAAGGAGGATTTGTAGAAATTGTGGAGGTTATTGCCCGGGATGAACCAGACTTAGGTGACTTCAGTTAGTTCATGTGCAAAGTATCCGGTTGTCTGAAAGTATAGAATTGTATCGTTTGTGCTGGACTGCCTACCTGTTGATCCTAAAGCAGTTGTTTTTTTATGGTCACTCTCATAAATGATATGTTCTTGAAGCAGGAAGGTATTGCTCCAGTGAGCCAATTATTTGAAAGGTCCACTATTTGGACATGTTCTACTTCACACAATTGGATAGGAATTGTACCATTGAGTTGATTCCCTCCCAGTAGAAACACTTTCTAGTTTGGCAGCTTGTTGATCCAACGTGGAACATTTCCCAAAAATTTGTTGTACCTTAGATCAGGAGAGTTCGGACAGTACACATGGTGTGTAACCTCTGAAAGCATTCTTCTGCAGATACAAGAACTGCACTGAAGCAAGATGGAAAAGTCCCAGATAAATTATTTTCAGAAAGGTCTAAGTAATTTAGATTACTTGTGTTGCAATGGAATGTCACCTTCTAAGAGATTTTTTGCCATTAGAAGAACTCTGAGTCCTTTAAAGTTGCCGATCCATCTAGGAATCCTGCCAGGTACCTTGTGTTTGATATGTCAAGGGTATCAAAATAAGATTTATTGAATATTTCATCTTCAAGTTCTCCGCTGAAAGAGTTGTTATTCGGATAAAGCGATTGCAATCTTGTCAAGTTCACGAATCTTGGAAGAATTGGTCCTTGGAAACTGTTGTGAGATAGCCTCAACAGGATCAAGGAGGTACAGTTGAAGAGTTGTGTTGTAAGCTCTCCAGAGAAATTGTTATTGGACAAGTCCAGCGTCCTTAGCTTATGCATTTCTGCCATTGAGGATGGAAGGATGCCATCGAAACTATTCCTAGATAAATTTGCATGGAAAAGGTTAGAGAAGATCTCACCTATATTGGCTGCAAGTTGACCTTGAATCTTCTTGTTTGAAACTTGTAGGTCAAATAAACCATGTCTGAAGGAAGGCGAGAGTTCCTGTCAATGACTTATTCATCAAATATAGGGTCTCCAAATTTGTGTTATTCATTAGTAGCCAAGAGGGGAAGTTTCCTGCCAGTTTGTTGTGAAGAATGGTAGATTACTTGAAGTTCGTGCTGATAAAGAAGAAAACTAGGAGTAATCCCATCTCTTTGTGAATTCATATTGCAATTTCTGAGTTGGAGAACTTTCAATTGAAATGTAGGAAGCCATGATGTTATCTCAGTTTCTACATGCAAGCCATTAGTTGTTGATGACAGAAGAAAGACCTCAAGCTTAGAATGGTTAGCCGAAGAACTAAATGAGAATAAACCATCATAGTTATTATCATGGAGAGATAGGTATTCGGGGGACTTGACATTAGTGATGAAAGATGGTATATTCCCATTCAGATTATTTGATGGCAAATAAAGTACCCTTAGGTTTGTCAAGTTGCCAAGGCACTCAGGAAAATGTACACTCATGCTATTCTAGCTGAGGTCCAATTCTTGAAGATTCTTCATTCCACATAGTCCTGTCAATATTTTTTTTCAACATTCATCAGCAATTATCATTTTTTTTCCTATAAATTATATGTACATGTATGTATAGACATTTATTAAGTAACTAGAATTTGTCCCGTGCATTCGCACAAACTTATTTTACTCCTTATTTATTATTGTTTATCAATTATATTATAAAAAATATTTAGATTTATTTTATTAAAATATTGTGCATTAAACGAAGAAATATAAAGTTATTCTAAAATAAAATCATAAGCTATTTGAAAAATAATAATTAGTATAGTCAATCAATTCTACAATCAAGTCTAATTAAAAGTATTGATTCATTTGAAAATTGAAAATTTAAAGCATATAGTTAAATAAGGATAAAGTTTTGAAGATATATCTTTCTTTTTACCACATAAATATCAAGATATGCATGTTCAAAGTTCAAAAGTATTTGAAATTCTATTAATGCAATCAAATAGCTAAAAGTCAAGAAAAATACTAGGGTGATGAAATTCTTTCATTATTTATAGACTCATTTACTTTTGGGACTTATATTCAATTACATTCATGGAAAATATTTCATATATAAAGGGTATCATTGTACTTAGTGTTAAGAAAAATTTTATATTAAATGGTTTCCTGTTAATGATTAGGGATTAAAAACTCATAAATTATTTCTAATATACTTTTTAGACGGAATGGAAGTAATATTTCAGTAATGTTACTTGTACTTGTCTGTATTCACTCCTCTCTTACTCTCTTTTTATATATGTAAAAATTTGTTGACTTAGTTTTTCTTTTTACAAATAATTTTTTTTTCCTTTTTTCATATGGAAAGGAGATTGAGGGGGGAGTGGATATAGGAGAGTGCAAGTAGTGTTATTTGTAATATTTTTAGGTCCCTAATGGGAACTAGTTAAGAAATATTCAATGACAATAGAAATATAAATTTTTTCAAAAATTTATGTAGTTTACTTAATTCACTTTCAATCAAGTATAAAATTTTGAGAGTAAATTATATAAAAACACATAAATTTTGAAAAAATGTTATATTTCAATACTATTAAACGATCTTTAAGCAGTGTTTTGAGGTTAATAAATGCCATATTTTTATTCCATGATTAAATATTGAATAAAAAATGTCATATTTTTATTTTATGATTATTTGCGACAAATTTTTTATTTAAAAAAGGTAAATATATCATTACGTTACAATGTATTTTTTAAGGAAATTAAAATAGAATGTATTAATAGGATATTGTAATATCTTAGTTTATTAATATATTTTTTTATTAAATGATAAACTTGTTGTTAGTCGAATATAGGTGCCCTAAAATCAATTTGATTAGGCTCTATTGCATTTATGACTAAGCGGTATGTGGATTTGGATAATAAAGGTTGAATATTTATCTTATATTGTATATTATGTTCATATTTATGATTCATGCATAATTAAGATGAAGCCCATGGTGAGAAGTCCATTTAATCAATCC